>OOIL02000670.1:307829-320434 GCA_900332095.2 Cuscuta campestris
TAGTCATGACCTAAACCAAATCCCCCTTCAATAACCTCACTGTTCTCTCTCTATCCTAGTTCCTTTCCTCTCGAGCCCAACACAGCTAGATATGTCCTAGGAACCATCCTTGAAAAATCAGACACACGATTTACGTAGAACACCTGCAAAATGTTATGGTTAATAAGCATGTTGGAAATTAAGGAATGCACTATAAACATAATTATAAACCATACCATTAGAAAGAGCAGTGGACCACTGAAAAAATGCTTCTTTTTTTCTCCCACTTTAGCTTGTTCTCTATGAGCTTGTCAAGAACATATTGACACCAATTCAACCTTGGAACTCTCCCAACATCCCTCAAATGGTCCACCACCAATGCATTCACGTAACCGTGTGATGTGCTATCCACAAGTACCGACACAATTAGCGTTACAAAATGCCTCACAAACCACTCTCTCCCCTCTATGCACCTCATCATCTTCTCTAAAATATCATTTGGAGTGATCTTATTACCCGTCGTATCAAACTTAAGTCTCCACTCTTTCAACATTGATTTGTCCTTGTTATGCTTGTTATTTTGAATCCGTTCGGCCACCCTAAGACAGTACTAACATCTTCAGCAGTTATGTGCATCTTCGTATTGTCCGGAGGTTTTAAACAGCTGCTCCTAACATCATAGTTACTCACAATGCAAAGACCCAACCTTGATGGCAACTCCCAAATATCAAGTCTTAAAACTGATCCAAACCCAATCCTTTCAATTTCAGCACGCTGAACAGCATTCATCCCTTGTATGGCTTTCAGTAATACATGTGGTGTCGACCTTGTCTGCAATGACCCATATGGTGCCTTGATATCCACCAACTTCTTCTTTCCAGCCCTCCCTTTTTATTCGCACCATCTCTGTTCTTCCAATAACCTGTAATCTCTCATCTCCCTGCTTCATAGCCTAACTTGTTCTTGCACGTGAACGTTCAACACTCTTACCAACTGCTCTTGGTGTCTTTCCTTTCACTGATGCACCTCGTTCACTACTATCTTCATCCGGCTCACCAGTCATGTCATCATCATTCTCATTATCGTCCCCTTCGTAATCTTCTGATTCCTCCTCATCACCGCTGTGTGCACCACCATTCTCTGATCCATCCTCATCACTCCCTTCTTCACCATCATAATCTGCCTCGTCCTCGTCACTGCCTTCTCTATCATCATCATCTGCAACCTCCTCATCACTGCTTTGTCCCTCGCCATCAGTTTCCATATCCGATGGGGATGCATTATTTTCACCTCCAGATTCCATTTTACCCTGTTGATCTTGCATATTCTCATCATGAAAATCATCTCTCTCACCATCCACCTGAGCACTTGGTTGAATTTCTGTCATTTCTTTGTCTCCGTCTTCCCTAATCCCTTCAGCTTCAGCACACCCCCCAGTTTGAATTGATTCGTCACGAATGAGATCAATTTGCTCTGGCCCCCCACGCAGCTTGGTTTTCTTTCTGAACATAACGTTCGTCAACCTTCCACTTCTCCTTCGTGGAGTACTATCTCTCCTTCCATTCTCTCTCTTTGTCCAGACAATGCATTGGGACAGGAGTAATGTATATATACCCTGTGCCCGAATCAAAATTAAATGGGGAGTAGTGTAATCGATTCGTATTAATGAAAACATCGGGAAAACTACTCATGCATCAATGTATTTTGGCTTCATCACACCCCACTATAATTCCTTGAAAAAACCAGCAGCATATATATTTAACGGAAGACTGATAACAAAAAAGAAAAAAGAAAACATCCCAACAAGTCATCACTAATCACCAGTAACAAAAAAACAAGAATTTCATCACAATTCATAACTTGTCAAAAACATGATTCTTGTGTTCGAGACCAAAACAAATTGCTTCCGCTGGCTGCTTTAACCCGAATTCCGCATCGCATCTTCTTCTTCATCCTCCGCTTAATTATAATGCCAGTTTAAATCCTTTGGAAAGGAAATCATCTCTACTCCAACCAAATCCAGCAAATTAACAGTCAACAATCAGTACATACATTAAAAGAGTAAACTCACAAAAGAACATGTACTTGCAGCAATTTTTAAATACAGAGTATAAAAAAGAAATGAAAATTCATATCGTGGCTTCTAGAATTGTGTGATTTCACATAATCACTTTTAGATTCAGTAAACGTCACTAATGCCTCTAAGGGTTTCACTCATATAAACATATCAAAATTCATTATGGCATTTTTAATGCATTAAAAAATGTATAAAAACTACCTTCATTTTAAACTAATCATTACAATTTTTTTGATACATAGAAAAAATTATTAAATGTAGACATATTTTATGATTCATTTTCAATGCATTATGAAAGCTTGTCATACCAATTACGAAAGTACTATATTTGAATTCATACCTCTTTTTACCACTTTCCTTCTTCTTTTCATTAATCTTGATACTGCTCTTCTTCCATTTCCAAGTGATTTCTGCAAATTCAAGTCCCACAAGGCTTTTCATGCAAACAAGGGCATCACAAATTTTAGGAAAACCGGAACCCACAGCCCTCTCGATCATCTTTCTCCTTTTGATATCAAACACAAATAGTTTTTCACTGTCGTGGACCAACACCTGATCGCCGTTCTTCAAATACGCAACCGGGATGAAATAGTTGAAAGGGGGAGTGGGAGTTGTGGACGGAACAGAGAAAATTATAGCCCAGGACTCCTTAGCTACTCCATTTTCTTTCATCTTCCACACCTCAACCATTGCAGCTACCTTTGATAAAATTACAGCACAAAGGGAACCTCCTAAATTCACCAGCTTCACACAAAAGCAATTGTTTTGGGGCAGTTCAATCTTGCGGATGTTTTCATTGACAAGATCAAAGGCCAAAATCAGGTTGGAATTATCAGGTTTAGACTTCACCAACCAGTGCAGAGAATTTCCAAACTGTACCCCGTTGGTAAGACGGTAAGAGACATTAGCAGGAAAATTATCAATTTTCTTCCAGGTTTTAGCATTTAAACTGTAAATCTTGACATCGCGGTGAAAAGATGGTTTAAATAGCCCTTGAAATTCGATCAGCAATAGCAACTTATAGTCGTCATTAATTGGGTCGTACCCAAATCCGGTGAGGAAAACCTCGAATTCGTGGCAGGGAAAGGATTGGAAATGATCTGAAATAGGTAAAACTATGTACCTCCGAGTGGAAGGGTTCCAAATCGCCATATCCGAATTAGGGTTCATAAGAGCCAGCAATCCGTTACAGCTCCCGTGAACGGCGATCCCTGCTCCGGCGTCGATTGGGTAAGTGAGTGGCGCGAACGAGTTGAGACCGTTCAAAGAGGTCCAGTAGAGGCCGTTTCTGCCGCCGAAGACGAAACCGAGCCGGGACGTGGAATCCGGAGAGAGCTTGAGGTGGCGATTGACGAACTCTCGGCCGCCGATAAGGGAGCGCCATGGCTTCGATACGGACCTATACCGGAGCAGATCTTCCACCGGTAATCGGCAGAGAATATCAAGGATGATCTCCCAGGGGAGGTGAGTAGCCGTCGCCATAGTCGATTAGCTCTAGAAGATTCTTCCGTTCAGGTATTAGAATCTACTCCATAGATACTCGGGGTACTGTAGTTCTTCTCTTCGGAGATGGGAGTTCAGCGTGCAATACTGCAATGATGTCTGTAATTTCTCTTTATTTTCCCTAGAGCATTAGAGCATGAACAATGACCCTAGAGCATTAGAGCATGAACAATGACAATGGAAAAAAAGAATGTCACACGCTACATGACATAAATCAACTAATAAAAAATGGTCTAGTCAGAGAGTAGCAACTGAGTGGAGTGGCGCATCCTACAGTGGCAAGTCGTTACTTTTGTCACTTTTTAAAATTTTTGTAATGTATTTTAATTATTAAAAATAATTTTTGTTATTTGTCTCATTAAAAAAATACTTCTATTTCCTTACAAAAAAGAGTTTTTTTTATCAAAAAAAAAAGAAAAGTAAAAAAGAAAAAAAAGAAAAAGAGGCGTGGGATGCCTTGCAAGTGACTTGCTCACCGTGGGGGAATGGCCTTCTTCTTCATGCTACGCATGGCGAAAAAAATTTGGGAGCTGATGTGGCAAGCGTGGCAGGCATTTGCCTCGCCCGCTGCCACTGCTCTTATGATTGTTGTCTTAACAAGTACGGAGAACAATACTTCAAAGTCAAAATCAACTTGTTGGGTGCAATTGAAGGGGTGGGGGTGTGTTCGGGTCGGGGGCGGGTGGGAGGGTTTACCGGGGGGGAGGTTAGGAGGGGTAGAAAACATCAATTTTACGAACGGGGCACCGGAACGCCCCCCGGGTCATCCATATTCCCATGCCATTGTGCTCTAATGTCACTTGAACCTTTCCCAATTCTAAAACCCCAAGGTTCAAGTGACATTGGTGGGCAATGTCATGGAATGACCGAGGGTGCTCCGGTGCCTCATTCATAAAATTGACAGCTCCTACCCCTCATAATCCTCCGGTAAACCCCCCACCAAGCCCCGACCCGAATACACCCCTCCACGCCTTTCAATTGCACCCCACAAGTTGATTTTGACTTTGGAGTCAAATTTTGACTCCAAAGTCAAAATCAACTTGTTGGATGCAATTGAAGGGGTGGGGTGTGTGTTCGGGTCAGGGGCGGGTGGGGGGTTTACCGGGGGAGGTTAGGAGGGGTAGGAACCGTCAATTTTACGAACGGGGCACCAGAGCGCCCTCGGGTCATCCCATGATTGCGCTCTAATGTCACTTGAACCTTTCCCATTCTATAAAAGATCCCCGGTTATAAGTCGTTTTACATATTTAGTTCCTACATATCAAATATTACTAATTTAGTCACCAATTATAATATCATTTTTTAAAAATGATCCTTTATTAACGTTTTTGTTAAGAACATGGATAAAATTGTATATTCATACTTCTCTCTCTTCAATTAAGTTTCCTCTCTCTTCTCGTATATTTTTCCAAACTCGTCGCTGAGTTTGAAGCTCTAAACGCAAATATGAAATGATCATTGCCTATGGCTATTGGACTTTGCGAACTTTGAAATAGGGTGGTCTATATTTATTTTAAGAAATTTTTTTATATATGGACTTTTATAAATACGTGTTAGAACTTTTTATTATATATGGAGAGGTCTAGATTTATTTTAGTAAATTTTGTTATATGTGAAATTTATAATTTAATTAATTAATAAATATAAATATTATTATTAATCACGGTCAAAATTTATAGGCTTAGTCTTGATTTATCTTAGGAAATTTTGTTATATATGGATTTTTTATTATATAAAGAGCTTATTATATATGGAGATTAGCACCATCATTATTTAATTGCTGCGGGTGGTCTAAATTTATTTTAGAAAAATTTTGTTACACGTGGGCTTGAATAAATAAATACATATTTTATGGAAAATTTAAAAAGAAAAATAAATCAATTGATTTAAAAAAAATATTAGTATAAAAACACTCATAGAAAATGGCAAGAAATAAATATTCAATAGAGTATAATATGGTATAAATTTTTAGAAATAGCAATAGCGTTCATTTTTGGAAAATATTAAGAAACAAAAATTCAACACAGTTCATTTTTATATAAATGTAAATAAATCAACGAGTAAAATTAAATATTTTAGTATAAAAACACTCATCTAAAAATGGCAAGAAATAATTTTCAACATAGTATATTTTAGCATAAATAAATAAATCAATGGATGAAAAAATATTTTATTATACAAACACTCATCTAAAAATAGCAAGAAATAAATATTCAACATAGTATATTTTAGTACATATTTTTAAAATTGAGATAAATAAATTGATGAAATAAATTAATATGAAAAATAAAATATACTTATATATAAATGGTAAGAATTCAAATAGCCTTGAATAGCGATTATTTTATTAGGACAAAAATAATTGGATTTAATAATGGACAATATCTCATCCATTTAAAATTTAAACTCATTCAAAAGATGTTCAATAAATAAAAAATAACTTTCACACTTATTATGAGATTGTAAACAAATGTAATTTTTTTTAATATTAGTATTGCATGTTCGACTGTAATAGAGATAAAAAATTTATATACAATCCTTTAAAATACTGAACTTTATATTCTATTATTTATACTAATTTCTATTCTTCAATAATAATCCGAATATAATTTAATAATATAAATGCGAGCCGTGCAACACACGGGTGTGATACTAGTAATTTGGAAGAGTAAATGCTTATTCTATATTTGCAATATTCAAATACAGAGTATTATTTTGTATACTAAGAGTTTTATTATACACATACGACATAATTATTCATGAAATTAAATCATTTAATTATATGGATATTTTTGGTGACTTTCAAATATTGGCTGTTCTTTGTAGTACACTCCCCAAGCATGTGAAGGGATGTGTTGGGGGTATAAAATATAGCTTGAGGCTTCCCTTGAATTTTGAGTTATTATTTCCTCGTGCATTGCAGGGGTGAAATACTAGTTTTTCCTAGGAGCATTATGATTGTTGTCTTAACAAGTACGGAGAACAATATTCCCATTCAGAGACAATATTGAGCAAATTCTATAACCCCAGTTATAGGTCGTTTTGCACATTTAGTCCCTACATATCAAATATTACTAATTTAGTCCCCAATTATTTTATCATTTTTTAAAAATGGTCCTTTATTAACGTTTTTGTTAAGAACATGAATAAAATTGTATATTCATACTTCTCTTTCTCCTCAATTAAGCTTCCTCCCTCCTCTCATACTCTTTCCCAAACTCGTCGCTGAGTTTGAAGATCTAAACCCAAATCTGAAATGATCATTCCTCTCTCAATTATTAGTCTTCATGGTGGAACCTAAAATCAAAACTAATAACCTTTATGGATGAGTTTTATCGGTTAGTATCAAGAAATTGCAAAAAAAATAAACATTAAAACTTATCCATGAAGGTTACTGGTTTCGAATTTGGGTTTCACCAGTTAGACAAACAACTGAGAGAAGAGTGATGATTTCGGTTTTGGGTTCAAAGTTTCAAACTCAATGACTGGTTTGGGAAAGCAGTGCGAGGGGAGGGAGAAGCTTAATTGAGAAGAGAAAGGAAAGTGAATTTACAATTTTATCCATGTTCTTAACGAAAATGCTAATAAAGGACCATTCGTGGAAATGAATATAATAATTAGGGACTAAATTAGTAATATCTGATATGTAGGAAGTAAATATGTAAAATGACCTATAACTAGGGACCATTTATGGAATTTTACTCAAGAATATTTGTACTTCCTTTTTTGGTAAATTTTTGGATTAAGTTATTTGTACACTAAAATTTATACTCAATTTTATACTCCAAAGACATGCACCGACATTTTGTGCTAATGTGATGATTTGCATTAGAAAAAAAGTAAGTACAAATTTTTTTAATTGCACCAACATTTTCTACCCGTGTGAACCATTAAAATGTCGATGCATTTCTTTGGGGTACACTTGTGGTGTACCCTTAGCATGGTTGTAAATTTTTTCAAACTTTATTCATAAATTATACTTCCTTCTATCCCATAAAACTTTTCAAAAAACAAAAAAAGTACATTCTAAAAATGTTTAATTTTTTAATTTTACTTTTACCTTTCAAAAAGAACTAAGCATAAAAGGCCTAGAAAGCATACAACAACTTCCCTAGCTCAATGCACCTACCCAGCTACTGTAATCCTATCTCTCTAAATATTCCTATCTATTGAGTAAGAACAAGAAGTCATAAGTCTTTTCTAATCATCTCGTTTCAATTCTTCCTAGGTCTACCCCTTTCCCTCTTTCCCCTACCAACATAAGCCTCTCGCATGTCTGCTCTAGAGCATCAGCTTTCTGCCATCTTCCACGATTGAACCACCTCAACCTAGCTTACCGAAGCTTATCTTCCACTGGCGCCATGCCTAACTTACCTCGAATAACTTCGTTACGAATTCTATCAAGCCTCGTCTGCCCGTATATCCACCGCAACATCCGCATCATTGTCGCATGCAGACGCCGCACGTGAATCATCTTCGCCGCCCAACACTTTACCCCATCGAGCACAGTTAGTCTGACTACAGCCTTGTAGAACTTGCCCTTCATCCTAGGTGAAATGTTATTATTGCACACCACTCCTGAAGCCAACCTCCACTTAGCCCAAGCTTCTTCAACACGGTGCACAACATACGCGTCTGACTCCTTATCTACCTGAATTACTAAGTCAAGATACCAAAATTTGTCCACCTTGAGTACTAGATAAGAGTCATTCCTCACTTCTACCCTTAACTGTTCCTCCCGGCTACTCAAACGACACTCCATGTATTCCATCTTGGTCTTACTAAGGCCCCGTTCCGTTCAACTTATTTTTTCTTATTTTTTCTTATTCTTATTAGAATCAGATCAGATCAGATCAGATCGAATCAGATCAGATCAGATCAGATTGAATCAGATCAGATTAGATCAGATCGAATCAGATCAGATCAGATCCAATCAGATCAGATCAGATCCAATCAGATCAGATCAGACCCAATCAGATCAGATCAGACCCAATCAAATCAGATCAGATCAGAACTTATTAAAATCAGATCTTATCAAGAATTATTATTATTATTATTATTATTATTATTATTATTGTTCTTAAAATGAAAAAGAATAAACTTTAGAAATAGGTTAAATAGAAAACTGAGAAAGTAATCTTTAATTATTAGACGTCGGAAAAATTAGTTTTAAAATACATTAACAGTGTCAATCTAATTCTACTTTGAAAATATATTTTTATTGCTACTTGTAATTTGAGTTTCTAAAGTTTTGATCTTTTATAAGGATGAGATATTTTAATAAAAATACTATCTCTTCTATATATTGATTATCTAAATTTAATTACTTTTTAATGTATATCTAAATTAAATATTTATTCTAATGTATATATGAAGTAATTATTAAAATATTAAATTAATATTCTAATATAAAAAAATAATCATAAAATAAAAAATATTATTACATTATAATNAAAATATATTTTTATTGCTACTTGTAATTTGAGTTTCTAAAGTTTTGATCTTTTATAAGGATGAGATATTTTAATAAAAATACTATCTCTTCTATATATTGATTATCTAAATTTAATTACTTTTTAATGTATATCTAAATTAAATATTTATTCTAATGTATATATGAAGTAATTATTAAAATATTAAATTAATATTCTAATATAAAAAAATAATCATAAAATAAAAAATATTATTACAGTATAATATAAATGATTATTCTAATATATGAATTAACTATTTTTATTTTATTAAAAAATAATTATTAAATAAAAAATATTGATTATATTATACTATGAATTATCGTTATAATTTTCAAACGTTATTATAAAGTCAAATCAAATTATTAATTTGAAATTTTAAATTAAATCATATTTAATCAGATCAGATCAGACGAGATCAGATCAGATCAGATCCAATCAGATCAGATCAGATCAGATCCAATCAGATCAGATCAGATCCAATCAGATCAGATCAGATCAGATCAGATCCAATCAGATCAGATCAGATCAGATCCAATGAGATCAGATCAGACCAGATCAGATCAGATTAGATCAGAACTTATTAAAATCAGATCAGATCAGAAAAATAAGTTGAACGGAACGGAGCCTAAGTCTGAATCCTTTAGTCTCCATGAAAAGCTGCCAAAGTTCTAACTTATCATTTATGTTAAATATGTAAAGTATATATTACATATTTAATATTATTGTTATATTTGGTAGATTCCTTGATTGTATAGGATTTGTATTTAATATTGTTTCCTTTCCAATATACCTCCTACATGTATATAAGGGGAGGTGATTTATTTGTATTTTATTATTGAACAATACAATTCTTCATGGTATCAGAGCCAACCCTAGGCTAATACCGATACGTCTTCTTCCTCGGCGCCGCCGGCTCTGTCTCACCGAGCGCCGATCACCCTCTCTTCGTCTTCTGTCTCGGCGCCCTCGGCTCTGCCTCACCCAGCACCGTTCTCCCTCTCTCCGTCTTCCTCTCTCTCTCGCCGGCCAGTCTCCTCGTCAACCAGCTGCTCCCCCCATCTCTCCCTATGGCAACTAAAAAAGCCGAAAAATCAACCCCTCCCTCTACCCCTCATCTTGCCTTCACCACCGTTTCAAACGTCAAACTCCAAGTTCCCATAACCCTCAGTTTCTCAGAACCAAATTACAAAAAATGGAGTCGTCTCTTTCTCCTATTGGTTCGGCGTTTCAATCTCGAAGGTTTTCTCACCGGTGCCACAACCTCCACCGGCAAAGATGATGTTGATTGGGTGCAACTTGATGCTCTCATTCAGGGATGGATTCTATCTACCATTAATGATGAAGTTTCGGATCTAATTCTCTCCTCTACCACCGCTGCCGCGGATCTTTGGAAAGCCATTCATAATTTGTTTCACGATAATAAAGCCGCTCGAGCCATGCAATTGGAACAACGCTTCTACAACACCGTCAAGGGCGCATCCACCATCGCTACTTATTGTCAAACTTTGCGGAATATTGCCGACTTGTTAGATGACGTGGATGCCCCGGTGACGGAAAATCAGCTCGTCTTGCAAACCCTACGTGGCCTTCCCGAGGATCTTGGTTCACAGGCATCTTTTCTGCAATTCCAAAAACCCCCGCCGACTTTCATGGAAACCCGATCTGCACTCCTCCTCCTTGAAGGACAACGCCGCCCACAACCAGCTTCTGGCGACGAGGGAACTGCCCTGGCCACCCTCGGCCACGGTGGTTTCCGGCAGCAGGGTCGCGGTGGTGTGCCTACAGGCGGCGGGCAGCAAGGCGGCAGTAGCGGTGGACAGCTCTATGGCGGACAGCTTCATGGCGGACAATCTCAAGGCAACGGCGGACGCGGGTACGGCTATGGTGGACGTGGTGGACGGCCGAACCGCGGTCGCGGTCGAGGTCGTAACTCTGGATTCAACTCCCGGACTGCTCCAACGAACTTTGGACCATGGCAAACCCCTTACCAAAACCCCAGCCCAGGCCTACTGGGCCCACGCCCCACCACCCATCCCTTCCCTTCCCTGCCCAGGCCCACTTCACCTCCCCCACCTACCCATATCAGCCCACCTCTTTACCCAACTCCTACCCACAGCCCCCCATATACCCGAATTCACAAAACCCAAATCAACCCCACCCCTACACCTACGGGTCCCCCTCGGCCCAACCCCAATCCCTCACCCCCACGGCCTTAGCCCACCATTTTAATACAATGACCCTCCGTGAACCCACCTGGCTCATGGACACTGGCGCCACTCATCACATCGCTTCAGACCCAGGTACTATTTCTCATGTTTATTCACAAAGCTTAAATTCTCCACATTTTATCACTGTTGGTAATGGATCAAAAGTAAGCACTACGGCTATTGGTAAACACACCTTCCCCACCTCCCCACCCCTTTCCCTTAACAATGTCCTTGTTTCCCCCCATATCATTCATAATCTTATTTCCGTTCGTCAATTCACTCGTGACAATAACTGTACTGTAGAATTTGACTCTCACGGTTTTTCTGTGAAGGATTCTCGGACAGGAACTGTGATTCAACGTTGCAATAATGAAGGCCATCTCTATCCTCTGCGCACCCAAGACTCCACCACTCAAGCCCATGTTGCTTCTGTCTCAGCTCAAACGTGGCATCAACGCCTTGGTCACCCCAGTCCTGCAGTTCTAGATAGTGTTCCTTATTTATCTTCTTTTTCTTTTAATAAACTACTTCAGCATAATTTGTGTCATGCTTGTCAATTAGAGAAACATGTTCGTCTTCCTTTTACTTCCTCCGCTAGACTTTCCTATTTTCCCTTTCAATTAATGCATACTGATTTATGGCAATCACCTGTTTCTAGTATAACTGGTTTTAAATTTTATATGCTTCTACTAGATGATTACTCTCATTACTTATGGGTTTTTCCTCTTCGACATAAATCTGATGCTTTTTCTCACTTAACTAATTTTGTTGCTTATGTAAAGAACCAATTTAACACAACCACCAAATCTGTACAATGTGACAACGGAACTGAATACAGAAACACGCCCCTCCAGAATATGTTCAACTCTCTAGGAATTCTCTTCCGCTTCTCTTGTCCCCACACTAGCCAACAAAACGGCCGGGCGGAACGTACAATACGCACTGTTAACAACACCATCCGCACTCTGTTATTTCAAGCCCAACTTCCTCCTGAATACTGGGTTGAAGCCCTCCACATGGCGTGCCATCTCTTCAATCTTCTTCCCACCACCACACTCCAACAACGCACTCCTCATGAAGTCCTCTTCCAAACACCACCCACTTACTCCCACCTACGTGTCTTTGGCTGCCTTTGCTATCCCAACACCTCTGCGACCGCCCCTCACAAACTCTCCCCGCGTTCGGCCCGATGTATCTTTCTTGGTTACCCATCCAACCAACGGGGTTTCCGATGTCTTGACCTCACCACTAACAAAATAATTATCTCCCGCCATGTCGTCTTTGATGAACTCACCTTTCCCTTCAACCACTCCCCCTCCCCGTCCGAACTTCAATTTCTGGACACTCCCGACGATGTCACCCCAT
>OOIL02000670.1:320454-346632 GCA_900332095.2 Cuscuta campestris
CCAAAATCTTATCTCAGGGAAGTGGCTCTTCCGTCACAAATTTGGCCCTACAGGGGATTTGTCCAGGTACAAAGCTCGTTGGGTAGTCCGTGTGTTTAATCAGCGTTATGGCGTTGACTACAGCGAAACGTTCAGTCCGGTCATTAAGCCCGCCACCATTCGCATCGTCCTCAGTCTTGCCTTGTCTCGGGGTTGGCCCGTCCATCAGCTGGACGTCAAAAATGCTTTTCTCCATGGACATCTTCAAGAGACAGTTTATGCCAGCCAGCCATCTGGTTTTGAGGACCCATCCCGGCCCCACTATGTCTGCAAACTTAAGAAAGCACTTTATGGTTTAAAGCAGGCTCCTCGATCGTGGTACCAGCGGTTTGCCGGCTTCCTTCAGCACATCGGCTTTCAGGGGTGCAAGACGGATACTTCTCTGTTTGTTTATTCTCATGGCACGCACATGGCCTATCTACTTCTATATGTTGATGATATTGTTCTCACTGCCTCATCCTCCGCCCTTCTCACACGGATCACGGACCGTCTGAAGATCGAATTTGCTATGACCGATATGGGCGAGTTACACTTCTTTCTCGGGATCAATGTTCAGCGCACCAAGGAAGGCCTCTTTTTACATCAGACTCAATTCGCTCATGATATTCTGGACAAAGCAGGCATGCGTCATTGTAAGCCCATCTCCACTCCTGTTAACTCAAAAGGGAAAATGTCTGCCACCTCAGGCGAACCTATTGCGGATCCGTCCCTCTATCGCTCCCTTGTAGGAGCCCTCTAGTACCTCACATTCACCAGGCCGGACCTCACTTATGCAGTTCAGCAGCTCTGCCTCTATCTCCATTCGCCTCGGACCACTCATCTCACTGCCTTAAAACGGGTTCTGCGCTATCTTCACGGTACCACTACTCATGGGATCACTCTTACTCGCTCCTCGCCAGACTCTCTTCGGGCCTATTCTGATGCGGACTGGGCCGGGTGTCCAGACACACGCCGCTCCACCTCTGGCTACTGTGTTTTCCTAGGGGACAACCTGGTCTCATGGTCCTCCAAAAGGCAACAAACCACCTCCCGATCGAGTGCTGAGGCCGAATACAGGGCGGTCGCAAATGCCGTAGCAGAAACCAGTTGGATACGTAATCTACTTCTTGAGCTTCATCAACCGCTGCGCCGAACCACCATCATCTTTTGTGACAATGTGAGTGCCGTCTATCTATCCTCCAACCCTGTCTAGCACCAACGCACCAAGCATGTGGAAGTTGACATTCACTTTGTTCGAGACAAGGTCGCGTTAGGACATGTTCGTGTTCTTCATGTACCATCTTCCTTGCAGTACGTTGACATCTTTACGAAAGGACTACCATCACTTCTCTTCAACGATTTCATACAGAACCTCGGAGTCCGCAGTTCACCAACGGAGCTGGTAGCATGTTAAATATGTAAAGTATATATTACATATTTAATATTACTGTTATATTTGGTAGATTCCTTGATTGTATAGGATTTGTATTTAATATTGTTTCCTTTCCAATATACCTCCTATATTGGGGAGGTGATTTATTTGTATTTTATTATTGAACAATACAATTCTTCAATTTAGCCCCTCGCGTGTATCATCGATAAGCACAATATCATTCGCAAAAAGCATGCACTATGGGTCTTCTTGTTGGACTCCGCGTGTTAGGACGTCGATCACTAAGGCGAACGAGAAAGGGCTAAAGGCAGACCCCTAGCGTAACCTCACTCCTACAGAAGATAACATTGAAGAGTTTGGTTAATCATACCAACCCACCGCATCCTACCTGCTTCCAAAACACTGTCGAGATCTCATCTGATCCCGAAACTCTCCCACTAAGCATCCCACAAAATGCTCCAGCAACCTCCTCATGTGCCAGCAATTCCCAAAGTCTCGAAGTGCCTCACACTACCCCAACTCACCTAGCTCGAGCTTGTGGTCTCCTCCGGCATTTAAGAGGCCACAAAAAAACTCCCCCAATGCTTTGCCGCCTCTATGGTCTCAACCAACACTCTATCGTCTTTTAAGCATCTTCTTTCCTTTTTGTTTTAAAAGTAAAAACGGTTACTTTACGCGGTTCGAACAACAAAGTTCCCGACTCCCTCAGCCTTTAGTTTTGCTTGATCGCTCAGTAGGCAGCCGTCTGAAAAATGGCGATGGCGGGTCTTTACCGGCGGATCCTCCCGTCACCTCCGGCTATTGATTTTGCTTCTACCGAAGGAAAGGTCATTAACTTAAACTATTTCTGGCTCCTGTTATTTTATTGAAAGCTAGGGTTTACTTAATTTAGTTATCGCACCTGTGAAATTTGGATAATCGGAATGCTTACACGAACACTGTGAAGTTGTGCTGCTCAGAATAGGCGTGATATGTTAACAGCTTTTTTTGAGGCTTCTGGCATGGATCTGAACGTTATGTTGACTAGGTTACAGTCTACTAGTAGTTTTGGATAATCCCTGTCAATTGGAACTTGGGAAGTATTGCTTTCAAGAATGCCAACCTGCTGTCTTTTAATATTGGGGGTTTACATTTGTTTTTACCAAATAGCTTAGGAATTGTAAAGAGACCAATGAATGTGAATAAAAGAAAAATAACATTTTCTAGTTTTCGCATTTCTCCCAATTAATACATACTCTTCTTTGGGCCACTCATCATTAATTCTCTAAACTAGCGATATTGCAAAAGCAGCAACTCTTCTTGGACGCCGCTCAAAATGGAACAATGGAAGCCTTCTTCAAGTTGATTTCATATTTTCAGACACAATCTGAACCTGCATACTGTGGCCTGGCTAGTCTTTCCATGGTATTGAATGCTCTTTCTATTGATCCAGGAAGAAAATGGAAAGGTCAGGTTATTATCATTTCATTGCTGTAATTTTCTTTGCACGTGCTTTAAGTCTTAAGCCTTTGACAATCACAAAGTTGTCGATTTCATGGTATGAATTTTGTGATTTAGCAAATTATGCACTGCACACAGGCCCTTGGAGATGGTTTGATGAATCGATGTTGGACTGTTGTGAGCCACTAGAAAAGGTTAAAGCTAAAGGTATCTCTTTTGGAAAAGTTGTGTGTTTGGCTCGTTGTGCTGGAGCAAAAGTGGAAGCTTTTCGCACAAGTCAGAGCACCATAGATGACTTCCGTAAGCATCTCATAGCATGCTCCACTTCTGATGATTGCCATCTTATTTCATCATATCATAGAGGAACCTTTAAGCAGGTAATTCATAAACCCTAGCTCATCCCGTGATCTTTTTTTTTTAATTATATCCACTTTGTTATGGCTCATGAAGTGGTGAATCCATTATTGTTGCAATGACCACAGACAGGAACGGGTCACTTTTCGCCTATTGGTGGTTATCATGCCGGAAGGGATATGGCATTGATTCTAGATGTTGCACGGTTTAAATACCCTCCTCATTGGGTTCCACTTCCACTTCTTTGGGAAGCCATGAATACTGTTGACGAAGCGACAGGGTTACATAGGGGGTAAGTGGTTTGCATGTGCACACTTTTTATTATCTTAGTCTAGTTGTAGATACCACAACAAGAATCCAGTGTAATCCCAATTCCATTGGGGTCTAGGGGTCAAGATGAACACAAGCTTACCCCTGTAAAAAATAAAGAGGCTCTTTCTGTTAGACCATTGATGCAATGCTACCTTTACTGCCTAAAACTTCATAGAAAGTAAAAAAGCTAGCGAAGTTTAATGTGCCGTTTTGATTTAGTTCATTATTCTAGTTGCAAATGCACGTGTTAAAAGAGTGTATGTCTGGAAAATGGCTGTCCATTTTAGAAAAGGTTTAGCAAATTCAGAGAAAATGATTGTGGAAAATAAGGAAATTCTGGGCCATTTGCTGGATTAGTTATTTCTCAAACCAGTAATGACTAGCCTTTTTCTAGATTTCCAATGACTAGTTCTCTTTTGGATCAAAGTTCACCTTGTATATCATAAAAAGTACTTCCGTGCTAATGTTTGAAGGCTGGATAGGAAAGATATATCGATATTTTTCTTTCAAGATTTTCACATTGATAGTGCTCTGAATATAGCAATCTGAGATTATCGCTGATTTAAAAAATGCATGGATTTTCATGGCCATTTTCTGAGCACATACGTGATAAACTTCTTTCCAGTTCCCCATGCTTGTGCTAGGTTGACATTTCTTTTTGGCCTTCCTCCCCCGGATATACTCTTTCATGCTTCCTATCATGTTTTTTTCTCTTCCATTTTTTCGATGATTTGAAGAATAATTTCTGCCCTTGTGTGTTTACTGATATATGTTATTCATCTGATCTAATGGATTCACCATATTTCTGATGTGTCATAAAAACTCCAGTTTCATGCTTGTTTCCAAGCTTCACAGAGCTCCAGCACTGCTTTATACCTTGGTACGTTTTTATGTTAATCTTCTTGTGGAGTTTGTATATTTTCATATCAAACTTTTGTTATCTGACCATGTAAAGCTTAAAAAGCATAGTCCTCACTAAGCTAAAATGTGAATTTGTGCAGAGCTGCAAGCATGAAAGTTGGGTTGATATTGTTAAGTACTTAACTGATGGTGTTCCTTCGCTTTTGAGTTCCAACAATGTCAAGGATGTAAAAGATGTTCTTTCAACTGTTTTAGAATCTCTGCCTTCTAACTTTACAGAATTTATTAAGTGGGTAGCTGAAATTCGAAGACAAGAGGAAGGTGCTAAGAGTCTGAGTGATGAAGAAAAAGGAAGGCTTACCTTGAAGGTAGGCAGTAAAAGATTGTGAATATATGAATCTAGGATAGTGTCTGAATTCTTATAACCTTTTTAGGTTGTCCTTAAATAATACGTAGTAGTGGTGGTGGTAGAAGTAATAATAATAATAATACTCCGTAATAATAATAATAATAATAATAATAATAATAATATAATAAAAATAACGTTAATAATAATCATCATCATGGGGTTTCAGTGTCATAATATGACGTTGCGGCCATTTGAGTCCCTATGTCCTCCATTGGGCCTGGGTCCAACCCCCACCTCCATTACCCCACACCCCTTTACCCGGCACTTTCGGAACCATACTTCCTAAAGCTAACATGTGTCCAGTCCAGCAGTTATGCAAAGTGCAAAGCTGCAAACGACCAACATCATTCACAACCATACACCCCTGAACCATCCCCGGGCCCGGGTCCAACGAAGTACTTTAGGGTGGCAAAATAGACCGGTGTTATATTATGACACTGAGGGCTGGTACCGACTGAACTGAACCATAATATTATTGTTGTTGTTGTTACTGTAATTATTATTCTTGAACACTATGCAACATATTTTCTAGGAAGATGTGCTGAAGCGAATTCGGGAGACTGGTCTTTATAGGCAACTGAAGGATATCTTATCTTCTGAAAAATCATGCTGCCAAACGGAAGCAACACTTGGACGTCATGTAGATAACTTGTCTGATATTGCTGCAAGAGTATGCTGCCAAGGTGCAGGTCTCTTTGCAAGGAGATTTCGTTCATCAGATATGTTTTGCTGCCAGGAGACATGTGTGAGATGCTACAGAGCTAATGGAGAAGACAAATCTGTTACTATAGTGTCAGGGACAATCGTGGATGACAATAAGGGAGAACAAAAGTTGGATGTTCTAGTGCCTACATCTCATATGAAATCGAACTGTTGTGCTTCTGGCATTGATAGTTCCACGGATGATATTCACCCAGCATGCAATGATGTGCTAACAGCGCTATTGTTGGCCCTGCCACCTGAGACATGGTTAAATATCAAAGATAGACGAGTACTGGAGGAAATAAACAGCATCTTTTCCATAGAAAACCTTCCTCCGATACTCCAAGAAGAGGTGAAGTATTTTTTCTTTCCCTTTGGGTCCAGGTTTCTTCCCATTTAATTCAAGCTATCATATTCGCTAACTAAAATTGGGAAGTAATAAAATAGCCATCTGTTGCAGTTCCCCAAAGCCCCAACAGGTAGTGCTTATGGTGAAGTGCCCAATGTATGTTCAAACATGGTCTCATACAGCCATACTTGACAAATTCCCTTAGGGTTCATTTTGAAACCAAATAATACTAGGGAAAGAAAACATGAAGGAAAATTTCAAAATAAAGAGTACAATCGAAAGGATAGATTTTTTGGGGGAAACTGAAAACTAAATTTAATTTAGATACTTGTTTAAAGTATACACTCATTTTATTTATTTATTTATTTATTTAATTATTTATTTATTTCTACTCTATAGACACTAAGAGGACTGATTATATGTTAAAAATTAAAAATTAAGCATGTTTATTTTCCTTCTGATTTTTCAAGGTAAAGCCAAACATAAAGAAGTAACCTTCATTTGCATTTGTTTTCCTTTCCCCATCAATTTCTAGGATCCAAACATACTCTAATTGTATGACAAATCTGTTATGAAGAAAACTCCATTTGCTTCCGTTTTTCTGCTAGCAGCTCTCATTTTGATGGTGAATTCATTTGGTAAATTTGTTTTGATGGGTAGTTCCTACAAAAAGACCAGGCTAGTTACTTTCTGCCATTGGACCCTTGCAGATTCTGCATTTGCGTGGTCAGTTTCTTTTTGTCAAGAGGTGCAAGGAGGACAAGGTAGAAGAAGAGTTATCGGCAATGCATGTTTAGCGTGTACACATATTATTACTATTTCACATTGATGTGAGATGATGTGTGCATTTTATTTGTAAGACTAATAATAATACACAGCATCTTGGATAGACTGCAGCTGGGCTATGTCTCTCTTGTTCTTTTTTATAGGTTTTAGTAGGTGAAGATGAAAAAGATGCCTTTTGGGGCACAAAATGTTTCAGTGAAGCAGCTGATCGAAATTTCCACAGGCATGCAGTGAAGACTCAAAGTGTGCTGAGAAATTTTTGCAACCCTCGGGGTTTCATTAGGTGCACTGTATCATCAACCCACTGTGAAATGTATCCAAAGGTTAAGGGTAAATTTGAATACATGTACAGCTGCTCTGCCCAAGGTACTCTACGCATACCGTGCATTGGCTCAAGGCATTCTATTTTGAAATCCATGACATTGTTGTGAAGAGGGTTACGCCTTGTTTGGGAACGACGTTTTTAACTAATGTTAGTGTTTTAGGTTATTTTTCAATGGTGCAGATTAAGTTTGAATACACTAAAGCTAAGCCGTTAGATAGCCTTTTCAGAATGCCGAAGCTGTTGCCAAACATGTCCTTAGTCATTTGACAACACTCTTCATTAGCTCACTTATGGCTCGGTTGGTTTGGGGTGAAGTTAAGTAAACTTGGTGAATCTCGGTGATTCTAGGTTTGGTAAAAACTGGCCAAATATTGGTGAATTTAAAAAAAAATATGATCGGGTAGTTAGGTTAACCTAAGTGAATGCAGTAAAAGTTTGGGTGAAGGCAAAGACATTTATATAGGAGTAAAAAGTCTAATTTGACACCAGTCCTATTGGTGTGCAAATCCCGACACCAGTTCAATTAAAGCAAATATTCGTAAAATTGATACTCCGTAGTTCTTACTCCCTTAAAGCAACCAATATTGCTGCCAAAACAGCGAACACGGGGCAGGGGGCTAGGGTGTGGTTTCGGGAGTGAATTTTGAGTAGGAACCATCAATTTTACAAATAGTTGCCCCATTTGAACTGGTGTAGCCAATGGTGTTGAAAATCGAGCGAAACCGGAGCCCCATTCACTGATTCCATACTACTGTCTTGAGTTCCAAATATCAATTGGTCCCCAAATACTTCTTTCTTACATAGTATGAGTAGAAGGGAAGATTTGGGTGTAGTACACAAAATATGTATCCTTGGATTTTGGATAACCAAACGATGAATTTCCAAAGCACGCTAGTTTTGGGCAGTGGCTCTATTTGATCACAAGTACTTGAAAACATGTTGGAAACGCGTGCATTGTTGAAAATACAAGTCAAGATTAGTCACTAGATCGCTAATGAAGAACAAGATTAACCCCTTGATGTTGCACCTTTGCCAAAAGAACTAGGGTACTCTATACACGTCCAAAATAGGAAGATCGTGTAGAAAGGGTGGACCTATATATATATATATATATATATATATAAAATTTTCGCTGATGGTCTTGGTTGCCTCATGAATAATTTTCGCTCCTTGTTGTATAGAAAATATCCATGAAATTCTACATCCGTCAATTTTTCTCTCACATTGTAGTCCGTATTGGTAATCATCAAAGCTTCAAACATTGAAGGTTTATCAATATTTTGTTTGGCAACATCTTTAAGTTTATGTTGGTCTTTAAAGAGGACAATTAAATTTTTTTCATCAATGTGTGACTCACTCCATGGCGATGTGTTCGGGTCGGGGCCGAGTGGAGGCATTTACTGGGGGGTTACGAGGGGTAGGAACCGTCAATTTTACGAACGGGGCACCAGAGCGCCCTCGGGTCATCCATGACATTGAGGTCTAATGTCACTTGAACCCTGGTGTAAAAACTAAAGGAGATAAGAAGTAAAGAGATAAGGTTTGATGGGTGGGTGGAATTTGAGAGCATACGGAGTAAATCAACACACACGAAGTAGCGTACTCTGTCTCTAATTAAATTTCCATCGTCTCAATTTAAAATTTTAAAAGGAACGGGGTATGCAACTCCGTCTTACGCTGCAAAGAATTTTTTCTCTGACTTGCAATGTGAGGAATGGCATTTTCTTTATTTACATATACCGGTAATTTACTCCTCGCACCACATCTATCAAATTCAGCCCATCACATGATATGTTCTCAAGCATGTCACTTACCTTCGTACTCAATAAAAGGAATCAAATGGAACGATGAGCACAAGGTGGGAAAAATATAATCCCTTAGCTTTAGTATTAAAAAGACAAATTAAAAAGACAAATAAAGTCACAACTCACATGTATATAGATGAAGGTTTGCTTGGCCGGGCTAGGGCTACTTATATTATGTATATAGAATCAAATTGTACACCAGCGCCTTCTTATGTACACACGCATACACCAATTATCTAAACACATAGAGTTGGTATCTCTATGTATCTGTAAGAAGGTTAATGAACACTTAGTGTAATCCATTTGAAATGTCTCTATGTTTTTCATATAGATGTGCGAAGGCAACAACTCACGCAAAAGCCATCAATACCGTACTCTTATATACACATTCATCCTAAACAAATAGGGTCGGCCCAATAGGGGGACAAAGTGTCCATCTAGGCTGGGCCCAAGAATTTAAGGGCACCAAAAAGAAATTTTTAAGTATTATATATATACATACACACACACACAGATAGATATATATATATATATACACACACACACACACACACACACACACACACACACACACATATATATATACACATATATATATATATACATTAACATTCCAGCAAACTCTCCTTAGTTGGTGGTTCTCATCAAATAAGAGGAGTGTTCTTGGCAATATTAGGTTTATCCTTCCTGGGCTGCTTTCTTGGAATATTTGGAAGGCGTATAATGCTTGTCTTCACTCTCATGGAAGGTTTACCAAGGAGGGGTTGTTGGCAGCAACAAACCAGCTTCTTCAGCAATGGTTTTGGGCGAAACATTTGGACACATCTTCTCTATATAAATCTAATGTGTTTAGCTTTGGAATTCATACTTTTTGTAAAAAGACTTGATGTTCTTGGCCTTGAGAGCCTTTAATAAAATTCTTTACCTTTATATATATATATATATATATATATATATATATATATAATCTCATGAATTGGTGGTTGAGGGGTCATAACAATAGCATTTTTGGTTTTCTTCGTATGCATCTCCCGGGGATCATCTCTTGGCACATTTGGAAGGAACTCAATGTTATTATTCATGAGGACAAGGCAGACTTCTCTCCTGGTGCTCTCAAGGATTCCATTGCTATGTTTGTGCGACAATGGCTGTTAGCGAAAGTCCCTAAGAATCTCAAATCTGCAGATGCCTGGCTTACAGCAAACCAATATTCGGGTGGTTAAGTGGTTAGCTCCTCCGAAGGGGCGTCTCAAACTCAATATTGATGCATCCTTCTCTTCCAATTTCAAGCGTGGGGCTGCAATTCTGCGTGACGAGGAGGGAAGATTCATTCGCGTACTCCTTCCAAGTCGTTGGCTCCTCCCCTTATCAGGCAGAGCTCGATGCTTCCATCAAGGGTATTAAATGGGCGCTTAACATTCATCCTCATTTGGTGTATGAAACGGATGCTTTGGAGATTTTGAGAAGACTCGGAAAATATTCTCATTTCGCTCATTCTCCATTCCCTATTGACATCTTGACCACACTTATTTTTGAGAATGACATTTTGAAGTCGCATACCCTTCGTGTGGGGAACCATCCTGCAAATCTTTTAGCTAAGGGGGATAGAGATAAAGATTGTCCTTTTATTGATTATTGTAATATTAATGAGTGTCCTTTGTCTGTAATGGCCGCTCTTAAGAACGAGCGCACTCCTTCTTTTCGTTTTCATTAATAAAATCTTTCTTTTTGGATATATATATATATATATATGTGTGTGTGTGTGTGTGTGTGTGTGTGTGTGTGTGTGTGTGTGTGTGTATATGTATGTATGTATATACAAGAAAATATTAAATTATTAGTATATTCTGAAAAATAACCAACAGTAACCTCTAGTAGAATAAGAAACTTTTAGATTGTTGGAACAATAAAAAATAATTTTATTATTGTGATTGCACTTAGAAAAATAAAACATTCTAAGTTGCCTACGTACCCCAATGAAGGGAATCAAGCCACACGTAGTTCAAAACATGGTTGGTTAAATTAACGGGATATACCTTCAAGGCACATGATCCTTGAAAACACTTTCTTAAAAGTTTCTTATCTACCCTATTTTAAGCAACAAGGGTTACAAGATATAACTTTTGGGATACAATGAAGAAAACCAAATTGTTCGGTTGATCTACGAAACAATTTGTTAATGTACTTTAACGAGACTTGTCTCGAGACAAAGGAGACGAAAAAAAACATAGAAAAATACACTAATTAATATTCCATCATCATAGAATAAATGTAAGAAATAAATACATTATTTCTTCATTATTCTAAATAATCAATGAAATAATAATTAATAAGAAATCATTTTTCTAACATAATTTTTCCCTCTTTTTTTGCATTGTGACATGGGCCCTATATATAGAAAATAATATGCCTCTTTATAAATGATCATGTCTCTTTTGTAAGAGAAACACACATTTAATTAAAAACTTCCAATTTAAATTCAAAATAATTATTCAAGAGTTATGTTATTTAATCATAAACATGTCTATTCAAAGAGTTGTGCCCATTTATTTAAAATTCAATTTTGAATTCAAAATAAATCTCCAACAATTTTTAGATACAAACCTTTGAAGACAAGAAATTTGTATGACTATATGATTTCTTATATTTCAACAAATTTGATACCAGAGCTTCCCTTTTCTTATTGCCAGCAGAAACATCTAGCAAAATTGACAAAAAAAAAAAACCATAGCAGAGATACAAGAAAGGGAAATTAGCACTCTACCCCACACTGTTTGAGTATAGGGCCTGTCTGTTTGGGCAAGAAGGGATCAATTCTGACCCAAACAAGCGAGAAGATTGATGCGAGAAGGATTGACCAGAGGACAACAATGGTAGGAGTCCTGTTCTGTCTTCCCATAAGCCCCTTGAGGAATGGGTAGAGATGAACAATGACCCAAAAGGCGAAGAAGAGCTTTCCAAAGAGCGGACCCCACGATCCGTACCCGTTGTTGATGGCACCGGAGACACCAGCCACAACACCCACTATGTTCAATATTATGAGAGTGGTTGGTGGGATGAGAAGAGTGGTCCACTTGAAGAGGTAGAGCTCCCCAAACTCGGCGTCATCCGCAGCCTTTGCTGTCACTGTGAAGTTCGTGTCTACGCCGGCAAGCACTTTGAGAAGGCCTTGGAACACTGCAAAGAGATGTGCCGAGACACCGCCAATCACCCAGAACTGCTCGTTTCTCCACCAGTCCTCTATGCTCACTCCGCTCCATCGCAGTTCAAGAACACCCGTCACTATGATGGACATGAATAGTGCCACGAACCATATGCTAGCGAAGCTGTTCAACTGTCAAATCAAAAACAAGCAAGAGGTAGAGAAATTATTTTGTATTATAGCGTTTTAGCGGATGTTAATGTTATTTTGACAAAAAAATAGCATTCCGTGTAATACTTACAGTTGGGACAATGAATTTTCCAGTGAGAAGGCAGACAGCTGGAAGAGTGCAGTAAGCGAGGAGAGCAATGGAAGTGAAAGGGTAAACAATGGTGTTAATGTAAGCAAGCCTTTCTAGTAGTTTCAATTTGCCACCCCAGGCATACCACAGCGGGCAATGTCGGCTAAGGAAGATCTCAACGGAACCAAGAGCCCATCTCAGGACTTGGTGCAGCCTGTCTGATAGATTTATAGGAGCTGATCCCTTAAAAGCTGCCCTCTTCGGGCAGCAGTACACTGACCTCCACCCTCTGCAGTGCATCTTAAACCCTGTTAAGATATCTTCTGTCACCGAACCATAAATCCATCCAATCTGCAGAAGAAAAAAAAAGAAAGAAAGAGGGTTTAATGGTTAGCAGCAGTTGAATTTTGGAGTGTAAGGATCAATGCTGCACTTATATTGAACATTATATAGTCTTGCCTCTTTGCCCCACTCAGTCTTCTCTTCGTACCCGCAACTGATGACATGAATGGCTTCTTTGATTAGTGTTGTTGGGTTCATCCCTTTGGGAAGGCCACCATCTTCCATCAGTGTGGAAGTGATGAAAACCGGAGACTGTCCGAACCTTTTCTCAAAGTTCTTTTGGGACATAAGGGATGATTTTTCGAGCTCGTCATACCCCTCTAGACCCTCCTCAATTTCCTCAAGATCGAACAACTGTCCAGATGATTTCTTATTGTAGTTCTTTCCCCTGATTTTCTGGCTCTTACTAAAAATCTTTCCAAGTCCTAACAAAGCTTTGAGCCCTTTCTTCTTAGGCTTGGTTTTTCTTGAACCACCACAACAGCAGCAGCACCATTTGGGAAAACAGTCACATGTCATCTTAGGCCGCTTCTCAGAAGCAGGTGGATCATAACCATACAAAGCCTGCCTGTTGAAAACACAACCAGTCCCAACATATACAGGTCCCTGAATTCCATCTAATCCTTTCATATTGATCTGTCACCACCCCAAGATATATAGTTAAGGTTACATTATCTTAGGTTACCAAAAAAAAGTTACATTTTACATCTTAAATTTTGTATGCATCTGTTTTAGAATGGACTGGGTAGTTGCTTACATCAAAGAACACAACATTGCGGTTAGCATATCGATCATGGCGATCGATGCCATCAAATCTCTGAGGGAATTGCACATAGCAGAGCTTCTTTCCTAACTGCGGGTCCATTAAGAAGCACATTGCTTCTCTAATGGCCTTGCTGTTATTGATGTAGTGATCACAATCCAGATTCAACATAAAGGGTGCATTGGTTAGAACTGCTGATACACGAACCTGAATTTCAGATTATGCAAGAAAACTTAGAAGTTAGTGCAACTGATAGGGATGAATGAAATAGGGAGTATGATATTTGAAATTGTAATTAGTGGAAAAAGTACTTTGAGTCATTCTGCAACAGACAAATTATAAAATATACGAAATAGCATGTAAGACATTGGGAAATCTTCCCATTATGTTGGCCTATGAAGGAATCAATCCCAAGTCTTAATACTTACTAGAGCATTCATGGCACCAGCTTTTTTGTGATGCTGATATCCAGGTCGCTTTTCACGTGAAACGTACACAAGTCTTGGAAGCTCCTTCCCTTCCACATCAAGAGCGCCCTCACTTCCGAGATAAACCTGAATCATTCCAGGATGGTCCCTAGTGTTGTTCCCAGGCCATGGAGTTCCATCTTGCATAACCCACCCCTCATCTGGCTTCTTTTGTGCCTTTGCCACTAATGCATTTATTCTTACTTTGTATTCTTCGTACTCTCTCTGTCACAAATGGTTATACTTTCAATGTTGATCTTCACTTGAAAGCCACATTAGATCTAACATTTCAAGAATAAGGCTGGGCATGCATTCATATGTATGATCTAACTTAACATGTAAAGAGATATCAAGAGATGATAAGATATTTGCTTATTCATATTTAGACGATTTGAGACACCCTCTAACATAAATGGAAAAGTAAACATGCATTTAAGAATCTTAGTTACCTTCATTGCTCGGCGCTCCTTGACAAAGGTCGGCTGAACTTTATCTCTCAAGTAGTCAATTTTCTGATTGAAGTAGAACTCTGGAGCCCTTGGCTCGATGCTATACTTCTTACAGAACGGTACCCATCTCCTTGCGAAATCAGCAGTTTCTGCTAAGGTATCGAAAAGAAGCATTGAAGCACCATCATCTGATACGTAGCAGCTGACCTTCTCCACAGGATAATCAACAGCCAAGATGGACAGAACAGTGTTGGCAGTGATGATGGGAGGTTCCTTAAGTGGGTCAACTGTACTGACATAAACATCCACCGGTGCTAGCGCAGTGTTTGGTTCGCCCTCGCGTTCGAACCTCAATGACAGGCGATCCAGGTAAGTTTCGCGGTTTATAGGGAACCATTTTGGGAACTGGTCAAGAATCCACGATAACCCAAACCAAATCTCACATATCACTGAGATGATCCATAAAGGGAAGGCATCATAGGCTGGGGTCGAAATGCGGAAGTGGAAGAAGAAACAGAGAATGATTAGCCTGAGCAGAATGACAATCCTGTATGGACTGATCAGGCTAGATGAAATTGGGATTTTTCTCCACAGTGGCTGCCTAGCTTCTGCCATGCTGGTCATCAAGAGATCAAATTATTCAAATACCATGTGAATGTATGATTTTATGATGACTTAACCTTAGATTGGAGAATGGAACATCTTACAGAAAGTCGTCGCCATCTTCATCGTCTTTATCATCACCAAACCTGATGATCTGCAGGCCCTTCTTTTCTTGCTTCGTTTTCCATTTCTCAATTCTGTCTCTCCATTCGTCATTAGTGAAAACCTCCTGATGATGATCGTCTTCCAAATCTCTGCCAGCCACTGCATAGTGCATACATATATGCATACATTTTGAAGTTATCAATTTATTTCCAATGAAGTGGTTACTGGTTGTGGTGCAGTGGGTCTTGAAGATCGATTGATGACAGGGTAAATATGCATTCCTCAAAAACTGAAAGCTTTAGAAGTTAAAAATAGTTAACCTTACCACTTCCTGCAATGAGTTGAAAACCACCGCGATTTTGATGCAGCTGATTGTTATGGTAGTCTCCATTCTCCTGCCAATATGAAATCTTAATTAGGTTCATCAGATCAGTTAGGACCCCAAGACACTTTATGCAGCGAAGATCAAATATACGGACATGTATGTTAGTGGATGAAATAGAAGTGTATGTGTTGAGAGCAACCGAGTGAGGATGATTCTTCGTCGTCTGAAATTCTTGGTCGAATTCTTCCCCCTCAAAATGATCTTCATCGTCTCCCACGACTCTAGGACAACCTGCAACATATGCACCTCAAATTTATTAACTCCTTAATATATATATATATATATATATATATATATATATATATATATATATATATATATATATATATATATATCAACGCTTCATCTCATCTGTCCTTTTTCAGAAAAGATTTTGTACTTGAAAAGTATTGTTTTTCTCTCCCCTTTCAAGGAGAGGAGAGAAAGTACTACTCCACATTTATGTACCTTTGTAGCGCATATAGCGGGTGTTGCAGCGAGGGCAACACTGGTTGCCTTCGCTTCTCTCATACTCGTAACATGGCTTACACACAGGGAAACGGCACTCATTGCACGCCACAAAGACTTGTCCATTGTCCATCACACCTATCTCGTCTTCACATACCCGGCATATCTTATCCCCTCCACCTCTCTCTTCGCGCCGTGGCTGTTATTGCACATTAATAAAAGAAACCATGTGTTTAATTGTACCTGATAGTGTAATTAGGCAGGGGGTTTGGGGAGCAATTTAAATCAGGTCACCTGTTGGTCATTGTTGTCTGTGGCAAGCAAATGAGGGCCGGTGAAGAAAGCAGCTGCCATGACGACAAGAAGCCGGAGTATCAGATGGTTAGTGATGCAATGTGAAGCTATTTATTGTATATATTGAGTTGTTTAGAAAATAAGCTGATGACCAAGGAGATTTTTATTTGTTTGTTTGTTTGTTTATTGTTTTGTAGTTGTTGTGGAGAGTGAAATGTGTATGTCAATGCAGGGTTGAAGCAAAAGGGAGAGTGAATATAGATTATGATGATGGCGCCACCAACTAGTGCATTGTGGTTGTTAAAGGGTCCTCATATAGGTTTGATTGGAAGGGAAGCAACCATGAATAGGTGGTGAGAAACATGAAAGATCACAGAGCAAGCTAAGGAACGTGTGTTTTTTTTTTGTACATACAATAATTTTAGGTGAAAAGTTTATTCTGTTTGAGATAACCTTAATATCATTATGTCCGGGATTAATAAAATTTGATGTATTACGGAGTATGTAACAATAAAATTAAAAAAATTAATGTGAGATTATAAACATTTTCGTGAAATTTGTTCTCTTTAGTAAAGATTGGTTCTAGTATGTTTTGTAATATCTCTTCAAATATAGTTTCTCGATCAACTGAAAAAACAAAGAATCAACCTCTACGTTGGGTTTCAAACATCTGAACTCCTATTTGGAGAGTTATGGTAATGTTGATGTCGAATCATATTTCAACATATACTTATACGTTAGAAAAATATTTTCAAGTGGCTAGTGTTTTGTTGAAATAATTCCAAGGTCCTATTTTCAAAAAAAAAAACATCAATAGTCCTTAAATTTTGTTCTAATTACTTGAGGGGGACATTCCGACTGCACTGCAATCCCATACATAGGTGTTAATAATTGTGCTTTTATTGGGTCGCCTGGTGTGAATAGATTAAAACCAATTTGGTATCAAAATAAGCTTATGCGTCATTCTGCCTGTAACACCACCCCTTCCTTTTTGGTACCAAATTCAATCGGTAAACTAGGCTATTGTTTTGTCGATCATCTCATAGTAATATTACTGTTCAAATACAAGTTTTAAACCCATTTAATTATTTAAATCAAATCACACAAGTTTTTTTGAACCTTGTTTTGAACTTATTTAATTATTTAATCACACCTATTTTCTAAATATACTCTGCCTTTTTTCTAATACTATTTTGTTTAAGTTTTTTTTGTTTTGGATTGGTATTTTCTTTTATGTGGTAATGTTGTTTTTAAGTTTTTTTGTATTATTTTGTGGTTGGTATTCTCTTTTATGTAATATTGTTGTTTCGTTTAAATCAATGAAATCTTATTGTGATATTTAGATAAAAGCATTAATTGATTTATGATATTTGTTGAAGTTAAATATTAAAAAATGAGTGTTGTCTAAGTTAATTTTTTAAAAGATATTTTAAAATGTTTTTGAAAGGAAATATATTCCTAAATCATAGTATCAAAATGCGTTGCATTTTGATAAAGATATTTTAAATTTCATATATAATATTTTCTAAAGTCAATTATTTAAAATTATTTTAAAATTATATTATACTAATATCTATCCTATTAATTAAATTCAAATATTTAAAAAATAGTTGCAGTAAATTGGCGTATGTACACTCTCACTTGTGGTAAGAAAAAGTATGAAATAAGTGGAATTTGAGGTGATGCTGATGTAGAGTAGAGAAAGAATGCAGTAAACAAAGTATGGAAAGGTATGTATAGCTTTCACCTTTAAGGGTTTTGTTATATCCACTCCATTTATATGAAATAAAAAATTTTGCTACGAAAAAAAGAGTAAATTCTCAAAATAGTCCTTTGTATTAAGAGATTTTTCCAAATTAGTCCTCAATAAATTTTAATTACCTACGTGGTCCTCTATAATTGAGATTTATTCCCAAAATAGTCCTTTGTAATAAGGTTTTTTCCCAAATCAGTCATCAATAAGTTTTAATTACCTACATGTTCCTCTATAATTAAGATTTATTCCCAAGATGGTCCTTCGTAAATAATGTTACTCAAATGAGGATTAATTAAGGGTATTTTTTATCCGCTAAATTTAGAATTAATTCTTAAAATTATCATTTATAATGAAGTGCTATCCCAAAATTGTTTTTCTAATTAGAAATGTGTATTTGATTTGAAATTTAAAAGATTTTTTTAAGTATTAAATAATTCATAAATTATTTTTAGTCAATGTTTTTTTAAATTTTACATTTAGTCAATTAATTCATAAATTAATTCATAAATGATTATTTCAAGAATATACTTTAAATTTTGATGATCAAAATACTAAAATATCTCCCAATAAATCATGATTTGAGTAACATTATTTACAAAGAATCATATTGAGAATAAATATCAATTATAGAGACCACATAAGTAATTAAAATTTGTTGATGACTGATTTATGAAAATACCTTACTTATTACAATGGACCATTTTGAGAATTTACTCATCAATAATTTATGAATTATTTTAAACTTAAAAAATCTTTTAAATTTCAAATCAAATACACATCTTTAATTAGAAAAACCATTTTGGGAAAGCACTTCATTATAAATGATTATTTTAAGAATTAATTCTAAATTTAGCGAATAAAAATACTCTCAATTAATCCTCATTTGAGTAACATTATTTACGAAGGACCATCTTGGGAATAAATATCAATTATAGAGGACCACGTAGGTAATTAAAATTTATTGAGGATTGATTTGGGAAAACACCTTATTATAAAGGACTATTTTGGGAATAAATCTTAATTATAGAGGACCATGTAGGTAATTAAAACTTATTGAGGAATAATTTGGGAAAACTTACAAAGGACTATTTTGGGAATCAATTGTTTTGGAGGAATGAAGAAAGTAACGGGGAACATTTTTTGGGAAAAAGGGAGAAAGTCTTAGATAATTAGAGGTGGCAATCGGGTCAACCGAATCGGTTCTAGATTAGATTTTTTTCAATTCAGATATCTTTCAGTTTGGTTTTGATCAATTTAATTTCAGTTCATATTTGATTCGGTTCTATACATTGACTTGCAAAGCCCTTGGGACCTGTAGATTTGCTTCTTACTCAATTCTCTACCACAAGTGCCTATGAAATGTCAAAACCCATCTTTTTTCTTCTAAGCTCTTCATTGAACATGCTCTCTTTAATGACATCCAATCACCATTTGGAGCTGAGTTGCTAATAGACACAGCCAAGGTCTCCCAACTATCTAGCAATGAACTCAATAGGAATAAAGCTTGCAATTCATCACCAAAAACAATTTTCATCACAGTCAACTTGTTAAGGATATCTTGAAAGCCACTAAGATGCTCAGAAATAAATTTTTCTGGCTTCAACTTGAGACTAATTTAACAAGCCTCTTAATCAATGAGGCATTGTTATGAGCAGTCTTTCTCTCATAAAAACCCTCCAATTTTCTCCACAACTCGAGTGGCTCTGTCTCTTGGGATACATGATTGAATATTCTAATATCAATCCATTAATAGTCCCCAAGATCTTTCTCTTCAGTTTTCCCATTCGCTATCCGTCATCATCTCCGGTTTAGTGGGCATGTCATCCTTATTGGTTTTATCCACATTAATCAAACAAATCTTTACAATATAACAAATCTTCAATCATAGGATGCAAAATAGAATAATTGGTTGATGACAATTTAACCATATAATTATTTACTGACTCCATATCTACGGTTTAAACCTTTGCTCCAATACTAGATGTTGGGGGAGACAAGTAGGATACAACACCTACAAGGATCGACTTCAAGACAACCAACCAAACACTCTTGACCCAATTTACCACAATTGATTCACCAAGCATACAATATCAGCAGCCCATCAAATGAACCACAACCAAATATGAAGAGTAAAGATGCAAACGACAAACAATTTTCATATGCGGAAAACCTCTTTGATGCGAAGGGTAAAAATCATGGGACTTATAGGGAGTCCGCCCTCTTCTTCTCTTATTATGCAAATTGAGGTTTAAACACCCAAACTCAGTCTACAAGGATGTCACAGCTCACCAACAGAGCCACCAACAATACAGAAGAAAAAATCAGAGATATCACCCAAAAATGCAGGCTGCACCAGCTGCGATAACAGAAAATCCATAGCTCTGATTGATGTGAAAATAAAACAGATTGAAGCCCTAAGTATTGGGAACAATCTCAAAAAATTTAGCTCAATCCAACGATCAGATCTATGGTGATGATCAGATTTGTTTGCCTGGTCTGAAAAATCTGCACCAGCGAGCACCCTTCTCTCTCTCTATCCTGTTTTTCTTCTTTGTTTAGTAAGTCAATGCCTAGCCCCTCTCACACTTCTTTAGGACAACAAAGGAAAGGAAAAACTTTCCCAAAATTGGACCCCCACTAAGAAGATAATATAAGCCAAAAAATTGGACTAGAGTGATAACAATTTTCACTTTAGGGCCTGTTTGGGAATGGCATTAGCGATTAGCGTTAGCGTTTTCAAAGTAATCTGCACCGTTAAAATTTTATCCAAAACGCTAACGCTAATCTCTAATGCTATTCCCAAACAGGCCCTTAGTCTTTTTTCGTACTCTCTTATCCCCAATTTGATTACAATTTTTCTCTCTCTTCGTCTCGATAACTTTTGTTTGTTTACGCTATTTCATTAAGTATTTGATAAAATAACATATTCTTGTCACCTTTTGTTTTGTAGAACTTTTGATGTAGTTTTTTAATATGTAATTTTTATTTTTTTCGATATATCCATTTGTAATTAGTTTCGAGACGGAGGGAATAATTTATTTTTATATTTATTAGTCCGTATCACCCAAAGATATGCCAAATAGCGCCAGTACCCCCCGTGGTTTGCAAAATAGGCACCAAAACCCCCCTGTTTTCAAAACTTATTTAAAGTCCTTGTGGTTTCAAAATGCTGCACCCGTGCACCCTCTAATCATTTTCGGACCATTTTTCCGGCTGAGAAGGGGGGCATTGCCATTATGTTTGCTCATACGTGCCAACACGTGATGCTGCACCCGTGCACCCTCTGATCAAATCCACTGCATAATGCTTTCCAACAAACTTTGCAAAGAGCTTTATTGCCATTATGTTTGCTCATACGTGCCAAGCTCATTGGTATGTGTTAGAAAATGCCTTGAATCTGTGTATCCTAGACGTATTAGGATTACGATTAGGAATAGGATTAGGATTATCTTTCCTAATCTCATCTTTAGATATATAGTAGGATTAGGATTACCTATATCCCCTTCCCTATATATATGGCTTGTATTTGTACTCCTCAATACATGGGAGAGAAAATCTGTAATCTGGTGAGAAAATCTGATCAATAAATCTGTTTCTCTTCTGTCCGTGGAGGTTACTAACAAATTGTTAGTAAACCACGTTAAATCTTTGTCTTCTTTCGTGATTGTCAATTGTTCGTGTTCATATTTTTTCGCGTCTGTCATAACAGTATGTATTATTCATTTTGGTTAATATAATATGCTTCATCAAAACTTGATTAATTTATCCCTATAAATGTTGTAATTCGATATTTTATTATGATTAGATCGTAAAAGCTCTCACTACTCAAAGGTGTATTGAAAGTATGTTCGTCGAGTGCTTGGACTTGCATGGAAAGTCAGATTTGAAATATGCTCTAAGTTGTAACCTTTTTGAAATGCCTTGACAAGAATGAAGGATACTATCTCATAAGCATATATAGGCAATTTTCAATGCTACACTTTATAAGTTGGCATCAGCCAGAATAAATAGGTATTATGCAGAAATTAATAAGGGAGAAAATAGTCTGTATATTGAATTGTTCTTCTGAATACAAAGGTCTAACCCTCTTTATATAGGAAGAGAGTAAAACATATAAGTAAACTTCTATTTCTACCATATTTCTATTCCTACTAAAACAAGAACTAAGCAAACTAGGAAATATACTAAACAGAATCCCAACAGGATTCGTTTCCTTCTTCGGTCGAGCTTCCTTATTCTATTGCCAACATATTATTATTAATAATACCATTTTAATGATATCTATTATTTACTAAGGAGTGTTACACTGTTACACACACATCAACAATTTAACTCAATTGAATTTTATAAAAGTAGGGTCTAGGGGGGTGGGTACGCAGACCCTACCCTACTTACAAGTAGAGATGTTGTTTTCAAAGACACTCTTATCTCATGATCTAGATGAGCGTGAAAATTTGTATTGACTAATTGCTATTTCACTGTTTAATGAAGTGCAGACAATCTAAATAGAAAATTTGTTTTATTCCATTTTCCTCTCACATAATTTGAATTGTTTTTTGACTCTTCATACAAACAACCCTTTCATTACCTTTTCCCATCTTCTTGGGTTAGTTGATTTTTTTCTACTTGAGTTTTTGACAGCCTTGCAATTGTTAGTTTGTTAATAATGTAGAATAATACTAACTGGATTAGTGTGCAGAAAAAGTTCACAAAAGTGATATTTTTATTTTTTTCCCTTTTTGTTTATTTTTTTATTTCAAACAAAATAATATTGTAATTTTTAAAACATTATTTAAAAGGTTTAAAAAATAAATATAAAAAACCCTTTAAAAAAAGAAACAGAGAAGTAAAAAATGAGATAAAAAAGGGGAAAACCAAAAAATGGAAAATAGAAAATGAGTTCTATTACCCCATATGATTTGGAAAATAGACACCAGTGCCCCTTCACCGAAAAACAATCAGAAAATCATCGAGAAATGATCAAAGGGTGTGTGTACATTGTTTGAAACCATTTGAATTTTATAAATAAGTTTTGAAAACAAACAAGACATTAGTGCTCATTTCTCAAACTAAAAGACTTGGCGTGCTTCGAAATACAAGCTTCTATCAAGTCGACATGCCAAGACTTTGTTGTGCACACTTAAAATTTTTCAATATTGTTTACTTTACTTTGACGTTAATGTCAATCATGTAATGTTAAAAAATCGTGTTAGGAATATCACTTTTTTAATCTGGAAAAATATTAAATAGAAAAACAAATATTGAATCAACAAAAAATTTCGTTTGACCCGTGCGTGGCACGGGTCAAAATTCTAGTGGATTATTTTTTTTTGGTTTTAAAAGTCTGCAAGTTTTCAATTCAAATTTTAAAAATTATTTAAAATCTAGATGTACTCGATTCAGATTTTTTAAAATCTTTCTAAATCTAATGGTATTAAAAAGTTGATAAATTACAAATCTTTTACTACGGAGTACAATATTTAAGATTCATGTCTCTAAAATGTTGATATTTATCATCTTACATTAGAAAATTTAAATAACATGGCACATGAATAAATTACATGACATCCTTTAAATGCTCATTCATCATTTACGAAAAATTATTTACCATAACCTTTAAAATCTGATGAGTTTACACCTATATAATTTATATTAAAAAATCATGGGCTTTTGAACTTTTTAAAATTTATTTAAATTAAATAAATTTAGATTCTTTCAACAAAAATTAAATGAACTACTCATAAAAAAGAAACTAATCATGATTAGTCTGCGTCTTTTTTTCATAAAAACGGCATTGGTATTAAAAGTTTATTTCGTAAAATATAATTTTCTAAAAAATATTATTCTATTCTTTTGTATGGAAATTTATTGAGCTAAAATATAGCTAATCTTATACAACATAATTAAAAATGAAAAATTTAATATTGAAAATTAGTGTTTTATGGGTCTTAATATTATATTCAATAATTTTTAACAAGAAAATTTTATAGTTTAATGTATTCCATAACTTTTTTAATAATTATAATATCCTTAGATATGTAACAAGGAATATTAAAAAAATCTATCAAGATTTAAATTTTGTTATAAGGTATTTATATATATATATATATATATATATATATATATATATATATATATATATATATATATATATATATATATATCCACGTCATGGTGCCGATAGTTTTTCATAGTATAATTTTGAAATATAGAGTGTTTATAAAGGATAAAATTTTTGTTTCCAATGAAAATATTTACATAAGGAAATATAAATTAATAAAAATTATTTTCATGATCTTTATTCGCAGGACTTTTTGGTCCTTTATTTTTTTTGTATTGAAACGTAATTTTTCATATAGAAAAAAATATAACAGTAAAAATTGAGGATTAAAAAAAATATGATCTTGATATTCATAGAATTTTAGTTTAAAGTAGTGAATGACAACATATATTTTTGAAAAATAGGTATGAATACCCCATTTGTTTTCAAAATTGATTTAAAATATATCCATCATTTCAAAAGGTTGCACACACACCATCTCAGTTCGTACTATTTTCTGTTCATTTTTACATTAAAAAGAGAGGCATGGATGCCAATTTTTGAATCTGCATAGGCATAGGCATAGGCATCAGTGCCTATCATCATTTTTAAACTTCTTTTTTGAATTCTTTCTATATAATATTTTAAAATTCAAATTGGTTTGTATCTAAAATTAAAAAACCGGAATAAAAAATAACATACTTTTCTCTATCTAAAGTTAAACATTTTTTTTTTATATTCTCCAAAGGAAAAAAAATAATTTTTTTACGTTCAAAAAAATAAAATGAAAAAATAAAATAAAGAAAGAAAACAAAAGAAAAAATAAAAAATCCAATTGAAAAAGGAAAATAAAACAAAAGAAAAATTTATTTTTTGCTTTTTTTAATTTTAAATTTAAAATTAATATTTTAAAAAATATAAGAGTGTACTCTTGTTAGAGATTTGTCTAACGATTTACAAAGTTTGTTTTCTGTTATGGGAAAATCTAATATTTGAATTACCAAAAATAATACAAAGTATTGATGAAGACAAAAATTGCAATACAAAAAAGTTATAATGAGTTATAAAATTTATTAGTGCCGTTTCGGAGAAGAAAAAAAATATTGTGCCATTTTCACAACTTTTGAATTGCTATTTTGGAGAAAAATTTGAACTAAATTATCAAAAAAATCACAAATTAGGTAGTCCCATTTAAAATAAAATAATATAGGCAATAGAAGATTATCAATAAATATTTCAGAGTGTTGTTCATGAAAAAATTGCAATATAACAGAATATGTAATGAGTTATAAAATAAAAGTTCTATTTCAGATAAAAAATTGTTGTGTTATTTTCACAATTATTGTTATATTATTTCGCAAAAAATATTTATATAGAATTATCAGAAAATATTCTCAAGTTTTGTAGTACCATTTTTAAAGAAATAATAACAATATAGTATCAAAAAACAATTCGATGTCCCACTCAAGAAAAATAATTGCAAGTTACAAAAAACTATATTAGTTATAAAGTAAACAAATTAGCTCTATTGTGTAGAATAATTTATTTTTAAATTATTTTTAGATTATCGATTATTGAAAAAAAAATTACTTTCACTTTAAAAAACACTTAAATTTAGTACTAGTATTATTTTTCCAAAAAAGTTAAATATACATTTAAATTTAAAGTTAGATTTAAAAAAATGAAAAAAGAGAATTTACCTAAAATAATCTCACCTTTCATTTATTTTTGAAAAACATGCATTTTTCAAAAATTTCGTTAAGTGGCTGTTAGTTTTAAACGGAGATCCAAAACTCGCACAAATACAGAAAGGTGAGACTATTTCTGACGACAATGAAAACTGGACTTATTTTTGAAAGAACACGAAGAGGTGGAATTATTTTAGATAATTTTAAACAACTTTAGTTTCTTCTCTTACAAATACGGAGTATATTGCAATGACACATTTTTCACAAATCCTCGTTTGCTATGGGGGCAAAGAAATTGGTTGAAGTACAATTCTCGCATGTGAGAATTGAACCTAAGGGGCAAATTTCACCAATGGTACCTAAACTTTAGCTGGAATTTTGAAGTGGTACCTGAACTTCAAATCCTTTCAAAAAAAATCCCTCAACTTACACAATCCTTTCACTAATGATCCATTAGCCCGTTTCTAGGTTAACTTCCGGTCATTTGGGCCAAATTAGAATTTTATATATTTTAAAATTTTCAATTTGACCCCATTTCTTCTTTTCTTTTCTTCCGCGCCCCGCCGCCGGTCAAAGTCGCCGGAAAACGAACTTGGTCCGATTTCGGCGGGACCAACGCCATTCTCTTCGTCTTGAGACGAG
>OOIL02000670.1:346852-362840 GCA_900332095.2 Cuscuta campestris
GATCAAACATGTAAATGTTATCTACTCTACTACCACAAAGAATATTCCTATTGTCACACAAGCGTTCTACAATGCATTTACTAGAATCAAAGATGACACGGTTACCTCTATCGCACAATTGACTAATGCTAAGAAGATTGTGCTTGAGGCCCTCAAAAAGAAGAACGTTCTCAACGGTTGTAGCATTGTCTCTCCCGACGGTGCCACTTCCAATGATCCTTCCTTTGTTGTTGTCACCAAAAACAACAATGGTACCTGAACTTTAGCTGGAATTTTGAAGTGGTACCTGAACTTCAAATCCTTTCAAAAAAAATCCCTCAACTTACACAATCCTTTCACTAATGATCCATTAGCCCGTTTCTAGGTTAACTTCCGGTCATTTGGGCCAAATTAGAATTTTATATATTTTAAAATTTTCAATTTGACCCCATTTCTTCTTTTCTTTTCTTCCGCGCCCCGCCGCCGGTCAAAGTCGCCGGAAAACGAACTTGGTCCGATTTCGGCGGGACCAACGCCATTCTCTTCGTCTTGAGACGAGGATCAAGAATATCCAAACCATTTTGTCCAATTTAGCCTGTAACTCCTCGAATCTGAATTTTTCCACTCGAAAAAACCTTAAAATTCGAAAATGGGGCCAAAATTGGGGGTTTTGCAAATCGTCATCAATTCTTGCAATTGAGGGGTCCTTGGAGGTCGCCGTGATGCCACGAACACATAGGAGTGGATCATCGGCGTCAATTTTGCCGGAGATGGCCGGAAAACGCTCCGACCCGCCGGAAACCGCCGGCGGGTCGGAGCGTTTTCCGGCTAAATCCCCACCGCCGTATTTAAAATTTGGTCAAATCAAAATGTGAGGCTAGAAATAAAACTTACTTCAAAAATTTTTACAGAACCATGCCTTTTTGAATGCCATTCCAGTATCCCACACCGGAGAAATGCAAATGCTGAACCCTGAATAAAACAATAGAGACAAAATTAAAGTATGTCACGGAGTTCAGAAACTTTATGTACAATGGTGCAATATGGAGAAACAGTTCTTAGACAATAATTTTTGAAGTATAACATAATTGTTGTATTAATGTCAAGAGGTGTTTCTCCCTACAACATAATTTTAAAACAATAATTTTTTTCCACTCTATTTTTGTTGTTTTAGTAGCGGCATAGGCCAAATAGCGCTAGTACCCCTCGTGGTTTGCAAAATAGGCACCAAAATCCTCTCTGTTTTCAAAAGTTCTTTCTAAAGTCCTTATGGTTACAAAATATTGCACCCGTGCCCCCTCTGATCATTTTCCGGCCATTTTTCCGGCGAAGAAGGGGGGCATTGCTACATATTTAAGTGCTGAAATAGCGCCAGCACCCCTCGTGGTTTGCAAAATAGGCACCAAAATCCTCTCTGTTTTCAAAAGTTCTTTCTAAAGTCCTTATGGTTACAAAATGTTGCACCCGTGCCCCCTCTGATCATTTTCCGGCCATTTTTCCGGCGAAGAAGGGGGGCATTGCTACATATTTAAGTGCTGATATTTATTTTTCGCTTATTTTTTTGTTTTTTTCCATTTTTACTTTATTTATTTCTTTTATTAATAAAGGTTTTTTTAAAATTATTTTTATAATGTTCATAAAATTTAAAGTTATTTTTGTTTGAAAAAATTAACATATAATGTATATGTACTTCTCAAATCAACAATTTTTGTTTTTTCTGAAAAAGTAAACTTTTTTTTTGAGAATTTCACAAAAATGAGGAATAAAATAAGAAACAGAATAAAACAAAAATAAAAATAAATATCTTTTTCGAACATCTCACTTCTAAGGACTTTTTTAGGCTTGCCATTTTTGTATCGGACTTTTTTTTATGTATTTTTATTTTTCATTATATTTTTCCATATTTTTATTTTTTTATTCTAGGTTTTTCTTTTTGAACATTCCAAATAAGTACGTAAAGAAAAAAGAAAAGAAAATGCTTAATTTCAAATAGATGCAATGTGTGTTAATTTTTTTTATTTTTTTTTCAAACAAAAAAAATTATAAAATTTTAAAAAATTATAAAAAATTGAAAATAAATTAGAAAAAAATCCAGGAAAAAAAGAAAATATTTAAAAAAAAGAAAAACACAAATAATAAACGAAAAATAAAAAATGAGTACGAATGCCCCTTATGGTTTAAAAATTATGCGCAAATACCCCCTCTTCGCCCGAAAATGGCCAGAAAATGATCAGAGCAGGCACGGGTGCAACATTTTGAAACCACGGGAACTTTAGAAGTAAGTTTTGAAAATAGAGGAGGTATTAGTGTTAATTTTCCAAACTACAGGGGCACCGGAGCTATTTGGCCCCCAAAGATATTTGTTAACACTCCAAGAGACAAAACACTAATAGTTGCATAGTTTTCTCATTATTAATTTGACCAAGAAGGCATTTATTTGAATAAAAGAAAAAAAGGATTAAAAATAAAGATAGACTTATAATTGACCATCACCACCGACTAAGAGAGCCAAACTTTAATTACTCTGAAGGTTGTTTTGCAAGCAAAGTCTGAGCCCTCTTCTCATAGTTGAACCCCTTCGATTTCGACTCATCGGCGCACCAAACAAATATGCCCCCAAGTTTCCCCTCACTCTTCAGCTTCTTGCAGGCCGCGAAGAACCCTTTCTCCGGCGACAGCCCGCCGCCCCCGCCGCTGAGGAAGCTCGCCAGCACTCTGCCGCCTCTGTACCTCTCCCTCTGCTCATCAAAATGGCGCAAGAACTGCGGCACCGTCGTCCCCTTGTCGTAGGCGTAGAACTGGAAGTTCACATAGTCTATGACATGGCCGTACCGCTTCCACAGCGCCGTGTAGTGTTTCTGGACCCCGGGGTCGTCGAACGGTGCGATGGAGGCGAAGGAGATCACTCCCTCCTCCTTCAGGGCGGTGATTAGCCTCCCGATGCACTCCGCGAACGTCTCCGGGTCCGACTTGAAGTGCTCGTAGTCGATGTCGATCCCGTCCAGATGGTAGTGCCTGGTAATGATATATAGGAAATAGAATATTACTCCCTCTGTTTCTCAAAACGGTTCTTTTTTTTTGACTTTGGGAAAAAATAAGGAAAGTGTAATTTTAGTTGACTTTCTAATTTTGCTCCTGATGTGATATGTAAAAGTAAGATGTGATAGTTTAGTTATTAGTGAAAAAGTATGATGTGATAGGTAGTGTTTTAAGAAAAACAAAAAAAAAATGAAAGAGGAATGATTTTAAGAAACGAAGGGAGTATTATGGAAATTTATCTAAATAGTACTAAAACATAGTGACTTTTTTAATGTAGTACCATATGTTTTTATTTTCCAATGTACTACCACTGTTCAATGTCCACTAGTTATTGTTCAAGTAAATGTTCACCGCAACTGGACATTGTTTAAACCAAGTGTCCACCATCACTGGACATTGTTTCCGCTACTAGACATTATCCACGTGCTATTTTGGATTTTCCATGTATTGTACTACCTCCATCCCACAAAATCTTTCCCCTTTAATTTCATTTTTCATCCGTTCTAAAAAACACTTCTCTTTTCTTATTTTAAAGTCACTTTTACCCCTATTAATTTTTAACTTATCTATTACATCACACTTTTTCTCTATTAATCTACCCATCACATCGTACATTATACATCACATCAAAGGGCATTTTTGGGAAGTCAACACCAAAATACACTCCTTTTAAACTCTTTAAAAATCAAAATGAAAAATTTTTTAAGGGATGGAGAAAGTACTATATCACTTTCATTATTCAATTCAATAAGACTGATTATTATTAAATTATATCACCTGGAAAGGTGTGTGAGGGAGGTTACTGCATTTGAGACCCAAGAGGTGACAGACGTAGGGGCGAAGCGGGCGGGGTGTCCTTTCCCCACGGTGTCGCCACCAAGGCTCACGGCGACCTTGACGTTGGGGTGTTTGGACTTGACGGCGGAGACGTGTGAGGGGGAGAGATTTTGGGAGTCCCAGAAGACGTTGAATTTGCCGTTGGTGGGAGAGGGGGAGAAGGTGGTGGTGTAGTCTATGGCGAAGGAGAGGATGAAGTGGAAGTGGTCGACGTGGGGGTTTACTGGCACGTCGGAGAGCTTGACGTTCTTGAACTCGGCGCCGATGTATTCCCGGAACACAGAGTGGGACGACGACTTATTGTGGGATGCAGCGGCTGTTATTGGTGCGGCAAATAGGAGGAGGAGGAGGAGGAGGAGGAGGAGGGTGGGGAGAGGGGTATTATGGTCAGAAAAGTTCGTCATTCTTGATTTGATTTGCTAGCTGGTGGGTTTTTGTTGTTTTGTGTTGGGTGTGGAATGTGGTGAGCAAACCACGTTCTAAGTGTGCAGTCTATATATAGAGAGAGCTTATCCGAGTGGCATAATAGAGCAAATGGATCACAATATACATCCATCCCACAAATGCTTCTTAGTTCTTACCAAAAATATCACATTATACATCCGTTCCATTACTAATTATTTTTAATTTAAGATGTTTAAGAAAGTTATTACGGAGTAAAAAGTAAAAATTGTGTGGTTAGAATTTATTGGAAGCCACATACTTCCTTTATTCTACTCTATTCGTCTCTGAAAACACTTCTTATTTCTATAAAAAAGTTACTTTTACTCCTTAATTTTTCATACGCTACTTATTGCATCATACATTTTTACTGATAATCTACCAATCACATCAAAGCATTTTTTTAGAAATTCAATACCAAAATATACTTCCCTCAAATCTATTAAAAATCAATAACTCACATGTTTTTAGGACAGGAGGGAGTATAAAAAGATGGGTTAAATATATTTTTATTTCTTATAAAATAAACAATTTCTATTTGTGGCTTCTACAAAAAAACTGTTAAGTCGGCTTTACAAAAAAAAAAAATTGAAAATGGACCTTAAACATAATTTGTGCTTCTAATTTGTTGATAAAACACATTTATTTCGTACTAAACATTCTAGTCTTGTTTTTTTACTACCTCCAACACAATTCACATGCACTAAATTTAGTCTTTATTCATATTACATAATTAATTCTCAAATATTTTAGAAATCTAGCTAATATAACATAATTTAGAAATGGGAGATATATTTTGATGCAGAACACGATCAATGACATAAGAATTATGTCTGAGATAATTAAAAATGCAAGATTAGAATGTTGAGTACGAATTGAAATAAATATGTTGTCAACAAATTAGAAGTGCTAACTACATTTAAGGACTATTTTCAATATAATTTTTTTAAGGATGAGTTAACAAATTCTTTTAATTTTACAGGACCAAAAACAAAAACTAACTATTTTACAAGGACTAAAAGCATATTTAACCCTAAAAAGATTTTACCTTTTCTTTTTCATTCATCCCAAAGAGATTTTCCACTTCTAAATGGAAATGATTTGTTGTCTTTATCATTTATTTCTCATATGTATCACTTTCAACCATAAAATATTATTTTTCTCAATCTCCCTGTCAAATCAAAGGTGAAAGCTTCTTGTAGGAGGGAGGGAGTATGCATTACAAAAAAGAAAATAAGGTAAGTGTAAGGTTTATTTTGGGACATTCAAAACAAGAAAGCATAAGAAATTTTATAGGGCGAAAAGAGTAAGGGGCTGTTTGGCAACTTCTGAATCGGTAAGTGCTGAACCAGTAAGAGGTCTGAATCATTAAGTGCTGAACCAGTAAGAGGTCTGAACCATTAAGAGCTAGTATATTGCTTAACTATTCAGAGGCAAATGTCTGATCAATTCAGATAAGAGGTCTTAACCATTCAGACTCTGTATAATACTTAACCATTCAGAGGCAAATCTCTTAACCATTCAGACATCTGAACCATTAAGAGGTTGAAACAAACAGTCTGAACCATTAAGTGCTGAACCATTCAGACATCTGAACCATTAAGAGGCTGAAACAAACAGCCCCTAAGTTATTATACTTCTCCGCTACTTCCCTATATAAAAACTTTTTCCTTTGATTTTACACATAGCTTATGAAATGTGAAATAATTTAGAAAGATTTGAAATCATGATTTAATTAGGCCCCGTTTGGTATACGGAATTCACACTATGGAATTGGAAATGAGAACTTCAATTCCAATTCTGGTATTTGGTAGCACAAAAATTATGTGGATTTAGAATTAGTAGTGTAAAAAATAAATTAGAATTGGTGAATTCAATTTTATAGAATTTTAATTCCAATTCAATTTCAATTCCATCAATTTCGTGTACCAAACGAAGCCTTAGTGATATTTGGTTGGTCGAAAAATACTAAACAAGGTTATAAGGGAAGATGGTAGTGACACTGGTTGCTGGTAGCGGTAGGTGGTCGACGATTGAGACAAAACTGAACCCCTAATATTAAAAGGTTTGTGATAGAATAAATTTCATAATTGGTCCTTTATGACAGAGGGGTTTCCCTATTTAGTCCTCAATTATAAAAAAAATACCCCAGTGGTCCTTCTTTTATAGGTATCTTTTCATAAATGGTCCTTTTTTTATCTTCTTTCATGTTAGTGTTAATTTGAAGGCTAAATATATAATTTGACATCAACATTACGTCTAGTGACGTGTTCTGATATTGGTTTAGCGGATAACACAAAAATAATGACTACGATTGTGGACTAGGATTCCAACGAAAGCCCACATTTGTAGACTATGTTTGTAGTAGAAAGCGGCTGTAATTCACAAACGACGCAAACGGAACAGCCTTTGGAATTGTGTATGACAAAAGAGATATATTATCATTGTTAAATTACACTTTTAGCCTTAAATTAAAACCAACATGATAGAAGATCAAAAAAGAACTATTTGTGGAAAGATACCTATAAAAGAAGGACCACTGGGGTAATATTTGATAATTGAGAACTAAATACAGAAACCCTCTATTATAAAGGACTAATTATAGAATTTATTCTTTGTGATATCTAGAGATATCGAATTTAAATTCTTTTTATTTTTTACCGAACACTGAAAAAGGTTCTTATATAAAAAAAATCAAAACTCATAAGTTTTACGTTTAAAGGCCAAAAGAGGACCAAAAACTACCCCAACTCACCACAATGTAGGGTTTAATAATTGAATTATTAAAAATCTATTAAAAAAATTTAAAAATTGAATCAAATATGCATCTTTAATTAGAAAAAATTATATCGGGAAAGCACTTTATTAGTAAGGATCATTTTAAAAACATATTTTAAATTTAGCTGGAAAAATTATCAAAGTATCCATCAAATCATCATCAAGTGAGAAACATTGTTTACAAATTACTATCTACTAGAATAAATCTCAATTATAGACGACCACGTACCAATTCAAATTAAAAACTTATTAAGGACTGATCTAGAAAAAAACACCTTACTAGAGAGGATCATTTTTAGAATTTACTCTTGCTATTGTTAGTAGAAAGCATGATTAGGTTATTCGGTTGGGTTTTTATTTTGATTTTACTAGCAGAATCAATCAAAAATGGAATTGAGACAAATGAAGTAGGCAAATCCGAATTGATGAAATATCCTTCAAATTACTCTCTCCGTTCCTTTAAACATTTCATATTTTGACTTTGGACCAAAATGAGGAAAGTATAATTTTGATTAACTTTCCAATTTTGCCCTGATCTAATGGGTAAAAGTAAGATGTGATAGTTTGGTTATTAGAGAAAAACTATAATGTGATAGGTAGGTATGAAAAAATAGGAGTAAAAGTGGGTTTTTAATAGAAAATGGAACTGTTTTAGAGAATTGGAAAAAAACAAACAAGGAAGAATTTTATGGAACGAATGGAGTACAATATAAGGAGTTAGGCGTGAGAGCAGTGGATTGAATGGGAATGTGGGACTCCCTCTTTCAGATTTGTATGTCATCAATCTTATGTTTCATGCCTTATTTGCATGTTAGGGGTCTCCGGCGATGTCATTCCCTTCACATATGGCATTCAAGCTTGTGGAATCCATAAAGATGGAAAACCAATTATCAATAAAGATTCAAGATTTTACTTGCAAAACACTTTCAAAATATTATTCGTATTTCATTCTAATAATATACGGAGTACTATATAGTTTTGAAGAATTTATTTTAAATAGGACTAAAACATAATGACTTTTTCAATATTTGATCATATGTATTTATTTCTCAATGTAAGACTATTAGTCATTATCCATTAGTCATTATTCAAGTAACGTCCACCATCACTGGACATTATTTCTCTCACTAGACATTATTAAGTCCTATTTAAAAAATAGAAAAGTTTAAGTCCATATTAGGAAATAGCTTATATTTTAGTTTAGTGCAAATTTCACCATAATTTTTACATTTGCTCATTTGAACACCATCTTTATCGTCCAAATGTATTATTTCAAATTGTTAAAAAAATAACAACTAAATTTGATTTTTTACATTCCAATGAATATATAATAACTAAATCACAGTATAATATTAGCTAGTCTGGTTCTTCGAAAGACTATCATGTATCAGGTGCATTCCCAGATTACCTCATCAGCGAGAAACCTACCCTGACACTTTGTACTTAACATTCTTTTCTCAGTGTCATATAAGCTACTTATGCGGGAAAGTGGAGAAATACAAGTAGCATAGAAGAATGTAAAATTTTGAAAAATAACTTCTCAGGGTTTCATTATGCACAAGACCAATATATATGCAATTTAATATATACGGAGTATACAATTTATGCAGGCCATAAGCCCAATAGAAACTATGGGCTAAAACAACTTAATACCAAAAAATAATAAATACTCCAATAAAGAACAAAGTTGGTCTTCCACTTCAAAAACTTTGAGAAAAAAATATGAACCACATGTTTCATACTTTCATGTCAAAAGGCATGGATTGGCCTCGCTGGGGAGTGTTTTGTGTAATGGAAGGGATGTTTTGTGTGAGTAGGGTAGACCTAGCAAATAAATTGAAACCGAACTTAAAATGACGAGAAAACTAATTTGATCTAGATTATGTTATCAAATGTAGAAAACTAGAATTAAAATTTTTAATGAAAACATGTACTCTCCAACCAAATGCACTCTTAGGTTCAGAATTTATTGCGGTGCTCTTATTCTCTTTGCGTGAACTGATTAGTTTTGATAAAAAAATTTGAAGGTTTTGTCTCATTTTACTTCATTGTAGTGTAATTTAAGTTGTTGATTTGTTGTTAATTTTTCCATTTGAACAATGTGTGAAATCTTTTCTCTTTGAAAATTATTTTATATATAAATTGATATAAAAATAAAAGTACAAAAACATATTTCAAAAGTTTTTCAAATGTTCTACTCCTTCCGTCCTAAACATATCTTCCAATTCACTATTCATTGGGTGTAACTTTATCTACATTTTTAGTCTATTTCTATTACTTATTTGATAAAAACTTATTTAATGTCACTTCTAGATCATTTGATGTAATTTTCAATCATATAATTTTTTTAATATCTACACCAGTTTTTCAGTAAATTGAATTGAAAATACCTTTAGCCAAACATCGTAAAACGCAACAAGAAGTTAATTTAGGATGCAGAAACGCCAGAAAGTATAAAACAAGACTAGACAATAATATTTTATTTTTTTAAAAAGTTATGCTTTCATGATCATAAGGTTCACATGTGGAATATGCATATTCAATTCTCACACTTTTAATGGGCCTGTATGTGGATCTTTTATTTTTTCAAAGAGCTCAATTCATCCATAAAATTTACTCCCTCCGTCCCTTTTTCCTTTTCTTGTTTTGACTTTCAACCAATTTAAGGGGCCAAATTTTTGTCATTGACTTGACAAATTTACCCTCAACCCTAATCTAATAAAGAGAAGAAAATAGTGTAAAGTAAATTGTATTTAATGTGAAGTGTACTTGCCCATCAAAAGTACAAAAGCAAATAGTGTAAACAACCCATTCCCTCCCTTCCTCACACAAGGGTAATGATGGGGGTTAGGCAAAAGTACAACACCATCCACACAACACCAGCCACAAAATCCATTCAAATACACACCAAAACATGTTTTTAAAACATTTGGCTATTTTTGGAGAATTTCGAAATTCCCTCCAGAGACATCCCTCCAAAAATAGCAAACTCCAATTACAAATACCCACCACACTTCTACTTAAATGAACGCAGTGAATGCATTCAATGCATTCCTCCTCCTTTGTTCTTTTTCCTTCCTTCTCCAATGAATCCTCCATTCGAGTCCCCGTTGTACTCTCCATCGCCTTCGTTGACTTGTTCCGAGGATGATTCTTCTTCCTTTGACCATCTTCCCCAAGTTATTAAAGTCCCTTTACCCAATCTTTTCACCCCTGAAACAGAAACAGAAACACAATCGGAAAGTAAAGGTGCTTTATTAAATCAAAGAAGGAAAAGAATTGCGGATCAGTTACTACAACATTGTAGGAATGGCAAACTTTAGCACGGTGCCATAAAAAAACTGGCTGAAGAATTCAGCATTACAAGTAGAACAGTAAGCAGCATTTGGCAGGTAGTTCAGGCTCAAATCCAGGGAGGTCAACCCAATGTTGTAGAGTGTAAGTGGAAAGGAAACTCTGGCAGAAAAAAGATGGCTGCGGACTTTAAAAAAATGGCAGCTCTACCTTTCAACAGGCGCAAAAACATGTGTGCATTAAGCTATGGAATGGGGGTATCAAAATCCACAGTCCATAGATGGCTTGAGTTAAAGCAGATTAGGAGGCATTCAAATTCCATAAAGCCATTACTGTGTGAATCAGGTAAGTTGAAAAGGCTTAAATTCTGTCTAGAGCATATTTCTCCCCTATCAATCCCCATGAACCACACATTTCATGACTTTTATGATCATATTCAAATTCCATAAAGCCATTACTGTGTGAATCAGGTAAGTTGAAAAGGCTTAAATTCTGTCAAGAGCATATTTCTCCCCTATCAATCCCCATGAACCACACATTTCATGACTTTTATGATCATATTCATATTGATGAAAAATGATTTGAAATCACAAAAAGAAGCATAACTTTCTATGCTCTGCCTGATGAGACGATAGACCCATACGTTAGACAAATGTGCAACTCTAGAGGGGGGGTGAATAGAGTTGTTTTCAAGAATGTGCGTTTTTTGCGTGTGTGAAATAAAAAATCACAATAATAAGTAAAGAGAGTAAGGGAAAGAAGAACACCGGGATTTATACTGGTTCACCACCTCGTGGCTAGTCCAGTCCTCCGAGAGACTCTCTCGAAAGTCCTACTAATCTTCAAGCTTCAACGGGTGCTTGAAAAACCGGTACAAGTTGAGAACTTGAATCACACAAGCCTCACTTTCTTACAACAACAAGACTTGAGTCACACAAGTCTTATGAACAACACTCAAATGAGATTGAGTTTACAACACAAGAATGAAAGCTCACACAATTGAGCAAAGTAGTGTTTGAGGAATTAAAGCTCTATGGATGACAACTTCTTTAGCACTCAAAGAAAATATTTATAATTCTCAAAAAATAATGTTTTGATGAGGAAGATGAAGCAAGGGATGACAATGGCTCAATGAGAATTTGGAGTGCAAGAGTGAAGTATAGGAATGAAGGAGAATGAGGGATTAAATAGGCTGAGTAAAATAAATCCGTTGGAGCAGGCTGAAAATATGCACCAGATGAAATTAATCGATTAAACTGGATAGATAAATCGATTACGGTACACAGAGGCGAAAATGCCTGAAAACAAGATTGGAACTAATCGATTAAACTGAAGCAATAAATCGATTAGTCGGTAAGCCAAGGAATTCAAACAACATTCAATTAATCGATTAAACAAGAGGAGAAAATCGATTAGCTTGATCTGTCCAAACTAATCGATTAACTGAAGAGTATTAATCGATTAACTGTATGACCTGAGAAACGCGCTGAGAAAGCAATTGGATCTAATCGATTATCTTAGAGTAATTAATCGATTAAAATGAAAAAATAATGCGCAAACACAAATGACCCAAGGCCAGTTGCGATGAGGAGTGAATTGGCTTGATACTTGTTGTTTGAGACAACGGGAATCAGTAGCAACGCTCCTCAATCAAAAGCCTCTCATTCAATGAATTTGAATAGGGGAGAAAAAAGTGAGTCCTAAAATTATTTTGTGTGTCAAACGATGAACACGAAAATATTTGATAAAATATTTTTGCTTACCAAAAATATTTTATAATATCAAAATAAATATTTGATAAATGTTTGACACACCTTTTGTGACAGACTCAATAAAACTATTTTGAACAGTTAAAAAGATTTTTCAACTGACTCCAGAAATAATAATTTTTATCCCTCAGAAGTTAATTTGTTTGTGCAGAAGGTGTTGTCATCCTTACAAAAATCCTAGACTCAATAAAAATTAAAAAGTCTTCGGAGTCTTCACTTCACTTCAAAAAAAAATTGCGTAGGGGTGAGCGTTGATTTTTATCTTGATACGCCTTTTTGCTTTTCTCGATATGAAAAATAAATTTCGATCAGCTTGAATTTAATCATCCTGTTTGTCATTCATCAAAACAAAAATTATTCCAAAAATAATAAAGGGGTTTGAACTCATGTCCAACAATTTCCCCCTTTTTGATAATGACAAACATAGTTGAGAAAAAGCAAAGTAAGAGTTCAAGAAATACTTCCCTTAATATAATTCCCCCTGCATGGTTAGAGAAGTGCAGTAAAAAATAATGTCGGAGTAATAAGCGGAAAAACGTTTTTGAAAACCAAGTTTTCTCAACTATCCTTCCTTCCCCCTTTTGGCATTATCAATTGATATCCTTCCCTCTTAATCAATGCCGGGATTTTGAAGGATAGATTTTTTTTTTTTTGTAAGAGTTTTCCAAAAAAAACTTCTAATAGCCACAAAGGGACAATATGTTCAAAAAGAGAACCATATTGTCAAACCAACAAACAAATGCATGATTAGCAACATCATCATCCACCAAAAGAGTTATAACAACAATAGCAAATAGCAATGTATCATAATAAGTTAAGACAGAAGAGAAAATAATCAAAGAGAGTTCGCTGGACGAGCTCCTCCGCTGAAGCTGTGACGCGGGCCACGGTAAGAGCGGGAATGCTCGAAACGAGTCATCCTCTCGTTGAGCTGGCGAACGTCATCTCGGATGCATGTGAGAGTATCAAGGATCCTCTTCACCCAAGAAGGTTCTGGTGCTTCTTCTCTCGGACGAGTCTTGCGTTGACGAGTGACGCGATTCATGGTTCGACTTCCTCCGGCTTGAGATGACTCAGCTTGAGTCTCGCTTTGGCTCTCTTCTTCTTCTGTGACTATCAGGTCCAGATTTGGTGCAGCATCGCCCTCCTCACGGTATACGATCCGGGAAAACATGGCTTCAGTGATGAAACAAGTCTTCTTAACCGGCACCTGAGTGTCCCGAGTAAAATCCACTTTGCTATGAGCAAGGATATGCATGATCGGGATGGCAAAACGGAGATGGGAAAAACGAGTACCATCACTAAGTGCAACGACAAAGAAGTGAACCCAATCAAATTTGACATTGTTCAACAGGACGTGAAACAAACGAATATCATCCTTGTTGACAACGCCATGGTTCGAATCACGGGGCAATAAAACATAGGAAAAGATGTATTGTTGAACACGTTGAATCAAAGTGAGATTGATGACACTCGGGTTGCTAGAGTTTCTAAATTTGAGGTCACGAGAGTCTAACCCGAGTAGTCGCCAAATTTCCTTATCTTGGAATGTTTCATCCAAGTTTTCAGTAATTTCACCTCGGCGAAGGCCAAAGAGAGAGGTCAAACCGGCACTATCAATTTCAATGCTTTTGCCGTCAACATAGGAAACGAGAGATGACGAGTCTCCCTTAGTGGTACGAAGATTTGCATAAAATTGACGTATAAGATTTGGACAAAAGAATTCATACGTCAAGTGAATGAAACGAAGCAAACCTTGTTGAGCAAAAAGAGACTTACTCGGGGCATAGGTTGCCGATTTGAAGAGGTCCATGTCCACAATCTTTGGTGAGACGATTTCCTTTGTCAGAAAGATGTTGTGGAACCTCTCTGCTGAAGCCCCAGTGTTGAAGGCTAGTCCGGTTTGTATGTGGATGTACTTGCCCCCTTCACGACGCCATGGCCTCTCACCCTCTTCTGCCGCCGTTTCTTGACGCGATGAAGCGTTCTTGCACCTTGGCATCCTTCCTCTTTGAAATTGATAAAATTTGGTGAGAAAATGGAAGAATTTTGAGAAGTTTTTTATGAAGATTGAGAAAAAACGGAGAAGGGAAAGAGCTAGGGTTTCTGATTCTTATGATGAAAATGGCGAAGAAGACGAAGACAGGCTGTGATATAAGGGCAAAAATCGAATATTAATCGATTAAAAACAAGTATTTAATCGATTACGGAACACAACCGAGGCAAATCGATTAAAGTAAACTTATTAATCGATTAGAAGTGGAGCAGACCCAAACGTTTGCGTTTCAAGCTATTAATCGATTAAATAAAGATGGTTAATCGATTAAGATGGACAGATGAGTATAATCGATTAATTGAACAAAATTAATCGATTAAAAGTGAAGCAGAGCTAAAGAAGGTTTCTTTTTTTTAATCGATTAACAAAAGACCAGTAATCGATTAAGAGGGACAGAGGCGACTAGTCGATTTCTCTTTGAGGATTAATCGATTAAAACTTGTTTGACAGAAAAAAAAATCATCAAGTCCAATTTGGTTGAATACCAAGGGAAGAGATACCTGTAATAAAAGCCCTGCAAAAAAGAATTTATCGCGCCTCCGACGCTCAAATTAGTATAATCAATAACAAGAATGAATTAGTTCATAGAGATATCCAAAATGCCAAGTTCGTTCCGAATGTGGAAGAAACTCTCCCTACTAAGGGGTTTCGTGAAAATGTCAGCCAATTGATGTTTCGTTTCAACAAACTCAATTGTGACATCTCCCTTTTAGACGTGATCTCGTATGAAGTGATGCCTAATTTCTATGTGTGTAGTCCTCGAGTGAAGAACAGGGTTCTTCGTTAGACTAATGGCGCTCATATTGTCACACCTAATTGGGATGTGATCAAGTATAAGGGCGAAATCCACTAGTTGCTGTTTTAGCCAAAGAATTTGGGCACAACAACTTCCCGCAGCGACATATTCCGCTTCAGTGGTGGAAAGTGCAACACTAACCTGTTTCTTACTAAACCACGAGATTAACGAATGACCGAATAAGTGGCAAGTACCGCTGGTACTTTTCCTATCGAGTTTGCAACCTGCAAAATCCGAGTCGGAATAGCCAACAAGACGACATGTCAAACCTTTGGGATACCAAAGACCTACGTTCAACGTGCCCGCGAGATATCGCATTATCCTTTTGATCGCAACCAAGTGCGACTCTTTAGGACATGATTGATACCTAGCGCATATACAAACGGAGTACATGATATCCGGTCTACTCGCGGTAAGATAAAGTAAAGAGCCGATCATACCTTGGTAGCGTTTGATGTCTACCTCTTTACCTTTTTCATCCTTGTCGAGATAGCAAGAGGTGCTCATCGGTGTGTCAATGGATTTGGATTCGGTAACATCGAATCTCTTAAGCAATTCCCTGCAATATTTCGTTTGACACACGAATGTCCCTTCTTTGCATTGTCTAATTTGTAGCCCAAGGAAGAACTTTAATTCTCCCATCATCGACATCTCAAATTCACTTTGCATCATATCGGAAAAATCCCTGCACAAAACCTCGTTAGTAGCACCGAATATGATATCATCTACGTAAACTTGAACCAAAAGGATGTCTTGGTTATCTTTCTTGATGAAAAGTGTAGTGTCGACTTGACCCCGTTTGAACTCATGGTCCAAAAGAAATTTGCTTAACCGTTCATACCAAGCACGAGGTGCTTGTTTGAGACCGTAAAGCGCCTTTTTGAGTTTGAAGACATGTTCGGGAAACTCATAGTCTTCGAAACCCGGGGGTTGTTCGACATACACTTCCTCTTGAATGATACCATTAAGGAAGGCACTTTTAACATCCATTTGATAAAG
>OOIL02000670.1:364986-460061 GCA_900332095.2 Cuscuta campestris
TCATTGGGAGAAGGTTCTTGATCACTTACCTCTTTTGATGTGTCACCATCTTCAATGGCCATGAGACATAAGTTGGCCACTTCCTCCGTTTCCGAGTCTTCACTCCCGGAGCCGTCGTTCTCCCAAGAAATGTAGGCACGTTGCTTCTTCGGTGCCTTCTTGTCTTTCTCATTTTTGAGCTTCGGACACATTGGTTTGATGTGCCCAATTTCACCACACCCATAGCACTTGGGTGGAGTGTTTTTCTTGGCTCCCTTCTTGAGCATCATCTTCTTGAATTTTCGGACAAAGAGTCCGAGGTCGGTGTCGTCGCTGTCATCATCTTCATCATCAATGTTGTTGTGGGTTGACGTTGTTGCGGGTAGAGCAATAGACCTCTTGTTCCTCTCTTCAACCACCTTTGAGAGTTGGGTGGTTTCGTAGGTAATAAGATTACCTCGAAGAGCATCATAGGTCGTTGTTTGGAAGTCACGACCTTCTTCGATTGCGTCCACCTTTGAACGCCATTTGGGGGATAAACTTCGCAGCACCTTTCTCACGAGTTCTCGGTCGGTGTAGGTCTTCCCGAGAAGATTGAGAGGATTGATGATGTTAGAGAACCTCTCAAACATTTCTTCAATCTTCTCGTTTTCCTTCATTGAGAAGAGTTCGTACTCGTGAGTAAGATAGTCGATTTTGGCCTCCCGAACCTGCGCGATTCCTTCATAGGTGACCTCCAATTTCTCCCACATTTGTTTTGCGGTTTCACACCGCGAGATTTTACGATAGTCATCCGCATTAACACCGTAATAAATCATGTTTATTGCCTTTGCGTTGAGCTCCATCTTTTTGCAATCTTCGTCAGTGAACTCCTCTTCGGTTTTGGGGACGTTGACTTCACCGACTTTTTCATCGGGACTCCACAGCCGTTCTTCACAATCAACCACAGCTTGTAGTCGTTGGATTGGATAAAGATTCTCATCCTCTCCTTCCAATACGAGTAGTTTGTTCCATTGAACAAAGGTGGCCTCGTGGTTGATTGTCCCTCGGTCACTCCTGCGTTGAACATCCTTGATGCCATTTGATCTTTTAGTTCCTGAAAAATAACGTATTCGAAGAACTTCCTGCTCTGATACCAATTGTTAGACAAATGTGCAACTTTAGAGGGGGGGTGAATAGAGTTGTTTTCAAGAATGTGTGTTTTTCGCGTGTGTGAAATAAAAAATTGCAGAAATAAGTAAAGAGAGTAAGGGAAAGAAGAACACTGGGATTTATACTGGTTCACCACCTCGTGGCTAGTCCAGTCCTCCGAGAGACTCTCTCGAAAGTCCTACTAATCTTCAAGCTTCAACGGGTGCTTGAAAAACCGGTACAACTTGAGAACTTGAATCACACAAGCCTCACTTTCTTACAACAACAAGACTTGAGTCACACAAGTCTTATTAACAACACTCAAATGAGATTGAGTTTACAACACAAGAATGAAAGCTCACACAATTGAGCAAAGTAGTGTTTGAGGAATTAAAGCTCTATGGATGACAACTTCTTTAGCACTCAAAGAAAATATTTATAATTCTCAAAAAATAATGTTTTGATGAGGAAGATGAAGCAAGGGATGACAATGGCTCAATGAGAATTTGGAGTGCAAGAGTGAAGTATAGGAATGAAGGAGAATGAGGGATTAAATAGGCTGAGTAAAATAAATCCGTTGGAGCAGGCTGAGAATATGCACCAGATGAAATTAATCGATTAAACTGGAAAGATAAATCGATTACGGTACACAGAGGCGAAAATGCTTGAAAACAAGATTGGAACTAATCGATTAAACTAAAGCAATAAATCGATTAGTCGGTAAGCCAAGGAATTCAAACAACATTCAATTAATCGATTAAACAAGAGGAGAAAATCGATTAGCTTGATCTGTCCAAACTAATCGATTAACTGAAGAGTATTAATCGATTAACTGTATGACCTGAGAAACGCGCTGAGAAAGCAATTGGATCTAATCGATTATCTTAGAGTAATTAATCGATTAAAATGAAAAAATAATGTGCAAACACAAATGGCCCCAAGGCCAGTTGCGATGAGGAGTGAATTGGCTTGATACTTGTTGTTTGAGACAACGGGAATCAGTAGCAATGCTCCTCAATCAAAAGCCTCTCATTCAATGAATTTGAATAGGGGAGAAAAAAGTGAGTCCCAAAATTATTTTGTGTGTCAAACGATGAACACGAAAATATTTGAATAAAATATTTTTGCTTACCAAAAATATTTTATAATATCAAAATAAATATTTGATAAATGTTTGACACACCTTTTGTGACAGACTCAATAAAACTATTTTGAACAGTTAAAAAGATTTTTCAACTGACTCCAGAAATAATAATTTTTATCCCTCAGAAGTTAATTTGTTTGTGCAGAAGGTGTTGTCATCCTTACAAAAATCCTAGACTCAATAAAAATTAAAAAGTCTTCGGAGTCTTCACTTCACTTCAAAAAAAAATGCGTAGGGGTGAGCGTTGATTTTTATCTTGATACGCCTTTTTGCTTTTCTCGATATGAAAAATAAATTTCGATCAGCTTGAATTTAATCATCCTGTTTGTCATTCATCAAAACAAAAATTATTCCAAAAATAATAAAGGGGTTTGAACTCATGTCCAACACCATACAGAACCATTCAAAGCAAAAGTCATATACCCAAAATAATGTTCCTAGCTGCTGTTGGTAGGCTAAGGTATAGGGAGTATGGGGAAGTTTTGTGGGATGGGAAAATAGGCATATTATAAGTGAATGGGTCAAGTAAAAATAGGCTAGCAGGGACTATGGAGGTCAAGGCTATCCCAATAATAAAAAGGGATGTTATGAAAGAGATGTTACTCAGTAAGTTACTACCAGCAATTAAGCAAAAGTGGCCAGGTTCTTCAAGGAATGTTATTATTCAGCAAGATAATGCAAAGCCTCATGTTGATGGTAATGACTATGATATTTTAGCAGCAGGACATGAAGGAGACTAGAATATTGAATTGAAATTCTAGCCTCCAAACAGCCCAGACCTAAATGTACTTGACCTTGGATTCTTTAGATCTATTGACACATTGCAAGACCAAGCTGCTCCTAGGTCTTTGGCAGACTTGGTTCTTGCTGTTACTACAGCTTTTGAAGAGCTCTCACATGACACACTTAATAGAGTATTCTTGATGTGATGGGTGAGGTTCTTAATAACAAAGGGGGGAACCAGTTCAAAATCCCTCACATGAACAAAACAAAGATGGCCAGAGAAGGAACACTACCACAAAATTTAGGGGTTAGTCCAAAAGTGTATCACACTGCACAAGTGTACTTACAGGGGCATATGTGAGTACCTTTTGATAGGGTACTTTTTTTGATAGTGCAACATGGGAAAGGAAGAGTACAATGCCTCTATGTACTTCCTATTGACTCCTTTTGCACAAGTTTTTGGCAGGCTATTGACAAGTGGTGTATCTGACTCAGTTGGAGTTCTACTTGACATTTTTTGAGTTTTTGTAATGCAAGTGTAGTCTGTATAATTATCAGTAAAGGTAGTCTCTAAATGTAGCATCTGTATTTATCAGTTGGATGTAATGTAGCATCTGTATTTATCAGTTGGATGTAATGTAGCATCTGTATTTATCAGTTGGATGTAATGTAGCATCTGTTCTGATCAGAACAAATTTGATAAGCATTTTCAGATCTTATCAGAACAAATCAACAAGAAAATAAAAAGCAATTACAAGTGCAGATTTGAATCACTGGCAGAGAAGAATGAATTCCCTCCCACAATCATACTCTCACCACAACACTTTTGGCACAAAACAGACAAAGGGTTGATCAAATGGATAAAAGTATTCAGTAATGTAAGTCTCCAACCTATACGGGGTGACATTACAACTTTGCCAAATCAGTAACAAGTTTGCATCATAAGTTTGCCACTTTAGAAATAAATTAGGGCATGTAGAAATTAGAGAGTAAAATTAAAGAGTTGAGCGAAATTACTCTTCCTATAGCGAAGTGCCTTCGCCTCATCTCCATATGGCTCATCGAAAACAATTTCTGTATCAGACATGGCCAGGATCTGTTCTGAGGTAACAGATTCATCATCTTCATCCTCTTTGCCATCTTCGACACAACCTTCTTCTTCCTCTGAAGGGAAAAAGTCACCCCCTAGATATTTTTTCCGGTACCACCATGTTGGATCTGTATCAGAGGTTCCAGATCCACTATCCCCAGAGCCATAATCTGGGATTGAAGGCTTCGAAGTAGTTGGGACAGGTGTAAGAGCCAATCCCTCCTCATCACTATCAGATAATAGCTTGAAGCTTGGCATCGTAGGATCATGATTCCCCATAAGAAATTTTAGATCAATCAAAGAAAAAGAGAAGGGAGATCTAAATTAAAGAGAGAAGGGCGCCGACAACAGGGAAGTGGAATAGGCAGAGAAAAGAGACGGAGATGAGTGTAATGAGTGGGTGGGTAGAGTGAATTGATGGATAAGGTAGGTGGAGGGGTTTGGGTGGGTTGGGTAGATTTAATTAGGGTAAAGGGTATTAGGGTCCAAAAGTGTGAAAAGTGAAACACTTTTTGGGACAAAAAAAACTAAAGGAGAAAGACTTTTTGGGACGGAGGGAGCATATATAAGGTTTATAAACTAAGTGTGGACCTAAGAACCACTAAAAATTCGCCTTTATCAATTATACTTCATCCAAATAAAGAGTAAAGTAAGGCTCGGTTCCTTTCAACTTATTTTTTCTGATCTGATATGATTCTAATAAGTTCTGATCTGATCTGGTCTGATCTGATCTTATCTGATCTCATTGGATCTGATTGGATCTGATCTGATCTGATCTCATTGGATCTGATCTGATCTGATTAGATCTGATCTGATCTAATTGGATCTGATCTGATTAATTATGATTTAATTTAAAATTTCAAATCAATAATTTAATTTGACTTTATAATAACGTTTGAAAATTGTAATGATAATTCATATTATAATATAATCAATATTTTTTATTTAATGATTATTTTTTAATAAAATAAAAATAGTTAATATAGATATACATTAAAAAGTAATTAAATTTAGATAATCAATATATAGAAGAGATAGTATTTTTATTAAAATATCTCATCCTTATAAAAGATCAAAAGTTTAGAAACTCAAATTACAAGTAGTAATAAAAATATATTTTAAAAGTAGAATTAGATTGACATTGTCAATGTATTTTAATACTCCCTCCGTCCTAAAATTAATTTCTCATTTGACTTTTCACGGTCTCCAATGCGACACTTTGACCATCAATATCTCTATTTTTATATAAATATATTTTATAAAAATTATATATTTCAAAACTATGTTTCAAAATGAATCTATTGCTAATAAATTTATATGAAAATTTAATGTATTTTTTTCATAATATACGGTCAAAGTTTAAAAAGTTTGACTACAAAAGTAAAACTGGGAAATTAATTTTAGGACGGAGGGAGTACTAATTTTTCCGACGTCTAATAATTAAGGATTACTTTCTCTGTTTTCTATTTAACCTATTTCTAAAGTTTATTCTTTTTCATTTTTAAGAACAACAAAAACAATAATAATAATAATAATAATAATAATAATAATAATAATAATAATAATAATAATAATAATAATAATAATAATAATAATCATGATGATGATGATGATGATGATGATGATGATGATGATCATAATAATAATAATAATAATAATAATAATAATAATAATAATAATAATAATAATAATAATAATTCTTGATGGGATCTGATTTTAATAAGTCTTGATCTGATCTGATCTGATTGGATCTGATCTGATGTGATTGGATCTGATGTGATTAGATCTGATCTTATATGATTCGATCTGATTTGATCTGATCTGATTGAGAATAAGAAAAAATAAGAAAAAATAAGTTGAACGGAACGGGGGCTAAGAGTAAAACTTTCACAAATAAACCAAATGGGAGTTCCATATTTTTAATCTCGAAATCTGAGTTAAAAAGCATTTACTGTGCCAATATAATCATGACCATGTATATCACCAAAATGTATTGTAAAATATCCATATAGGCATTTACAGTGTCACTTTAGCATAGTGAGAACTTCTGCTTTTGAGATAAAAACATGGAGCTTTTTTTGATACTTTTACTATGTTTACTCCTCTAGGAGAAATACCTAAATAGGACTTAAACATTGATAATATACCTAAACAGGACTATGAACTTAAACTCCCCGATCTAGGACTAATTTTTACACGAAAACCCCAAAATACCCAGCTTTAGTAAAAAAATCAGAACTAGCATCCATCGTTACACGCTAAATATTCACGCAACTACTACCGTCTCCCTCGATTAGCTGAAAATCAAGAAACTGTGATAGGTGAGGAGAGGAAAATGGAGGTAGCTTCACCGCGTAACAGTGAAATTTAGGCTATCGCCGATTTCGCAAAACACCTCGGTCATCAGATTCAGTTCCACTGCTGCCCTTCGCTAGCCCTATTCGATCTCCGATCTCAGATCCGTTCAGTCGCCAGCTCCTCTTCCAGTGGTAGATTCTTCCTCTCCCCTCGGTTTTTATCTTCTTTTTTGGTTTCTTTCCTCTCCCTTCGGTCTTTTGTTTTTTGTTCTATTTTTTTTTCATTTTTTGTTTCTGCTTTCTTTTTCGTTTTTACTGTGTTGTTTTTTTGGTTTGCTATTTTTTTCTTTTCTGCTGATTTTTTTATGTTTTGCTGTGTATTTTAATTTCATGTTTTTTATGTTTTTTTCGTTAGTTCAATATTTATTGAAATATACTATTCTGTTTTTCAAATTTTTAGCTTTTTTTGCAATATGAGGTTTTCCCTGGCATTCCGTCCCGTGGATTTGTAGTCGTAACGGCCATCGTAGCGGTCAGAGTACTGGTGTTCGCCACAGAGATGCTCGCCGCACGAGCATCGAAATCCGATCAGCCAAGCACAAGGGTATTTAAGTAATTTTATTGTTTATTTATCTCACATTACCTAATAAATATCCAAACACAAATTTTTAATTTCTTACCTTACTTTACCTAGCTTCCATTACCTACCTTACATTAGGTACATAATAAAACTTTACCTCTCTCAATCCAAACATACCCTAAGAGCTTCTCCAATCATTAAGTTTTGACTTGTTAAGTGTCATTATTTGGCAATCATTTCAATTTTTGTGCTCCAAGGGGCTTGCTATATTATAACACACTTGGTAAATTTTAACTTTGGCTTGTCATATATAACAAGCCTCTCAAAATATAGCAAACCATGATATTGATTAAATATTTGATTTCTCTCTTATTTTCTCTCATTCTCCTTCTCAAAATATTAGAGCACTGGTAACACCCCTCACGCCCACCGGCGTTACGGGGCGTTTAACGCCCCGGGGGCGTGAAACACCGCCCTCCGCCGGCGTAAAACGGGCGTGAGGGCGCCTGCGTCAAACGAATGACGCGACGTGGAAAATGCGCTGCTCCCTCCTAGCGGCTAAAAAAGCCGTTGCACCCCAAATTAAAAAAATTTTTTTCCTATAACTTCAACCCTCCCCAACCAATCTCTCACACCTTCTCTCCAATCTCTTCTTCTTTCTTATTTTTAAATTTCAAAATTCAAATCCCTCCTCCCAATTTTCAACATGAATCTTTCCGGCTCCGGCTTCGATCCCGACAATCTCCCCCCGAGTGACGCCGCGATGTGGTTCTACCAAGAGTGGGGCGATCGACCGCCGATATACGAGACGCAACAATCGGGGTACGTCGACCGAGATTCGGTTCCGGAGACTCAACCGGAACCGTCCGGATCGAAAAAAAGTACACGCCGGAGGAGCCACAAAGCCAAAAGCACGTTGACCGATGCGGCACGGTCAATCCAAAAGTGGACGCCGGAGGAGGAGTGCATATTGGCGTCGGCTTGGGTTGACGTCTCTGAGCATCCTATCATTGGTAAAAAAATTGTTTTTTCTAATATATTTATATTTTTATTTATATATATTATATTGAATGGTGTAAAAAAAATTGTGTAATACTTTTTTAAAGGTACGGAGCAAACGAAGGATGCGATGTGGGATCGTATCGAGGAGAAGTTCTTCACGGAGATGAAGAAGGACGGCTCCTACCGAACCCGTGACCAACTCACTTCCAAATGGAGCCACATCAACAAAAAAGTACGAAAGTTTATGGGAGTATACGAGGAATGCTCCCGGTCCCGGAGGAGCGGCATGAACGACGCCGATGTTCTCCGGCTTGCCACGACCCGGTATCAAGACGACAGGAACCAAGGCAAGGTGCCCATCGATCTTTGGGGGATTTTGAGTCGTTCCCCAAAGTGGCAACAACTCAACAATCCCGACGGCGTATCATTCCGGAAAAGATCCACCGTCGACGCCGAGGTTGAGGTCGACGAGACCATCGGTTCTACTGATCAAATCCCTTCCTTCAACGTTGCGGTTTCTGATGACGAGGACCCCATTCCACGTCCGATCGGAAGAAAGAAGGCAAAATCTATTGCCTCTGGTTCGGGAGGGTCCGCCTCTATTTCCGCTTCTCCCCGCGACGAAATCGGCCGGGCAATGGTTGAACAAGTTCGGGCGTTCAATCTCCAAGAACAAGAGAGGATGAAGCTTAAAGAGAAGGAGTTGAAGCTAAAGGAGCAGGAGGCCGAGATGAAAGTCATGCAAACCGACCCCGGGACGTTGTCGGAGTTTGGACGAATTATCTACGAGCAAAGAATGAGAGAGATCAAGGAGAAATATAATTTTCCTTAGTTTTTTTATTAATGTATCTTTTTTTTTAAATTATTGTCGCTTTTTTTATTTAATTAATGTGTTTTTTATTATTCGTGTTTCAATTTAATTAAATAAAAAATTAAGTACATTTTATTAATTTAATTTTAGAAGATGTATATTTAAAAATGTAAAAAAATGAAGGTTTGAAGCCCAGTTTTGAAGCCCCGGGGCTTCAAACCCATTTTCAGTGAATTTTGGGTGTAAGTTAAAGCTGACGTGGCAGAGATAGAAAGTTTGAAGCCCCGGTTTGAAGCCCCGGGACTTCAAACGTATTACCAGTGCTCTTAGTTACTTCAACTCTCTAATTTTTTGACTTTTTGTAAAGTTCTTTTCTCTACTCTCTAATTGGTATTTATTAAATATTTAAAAAAAAGCTCTTTATATTTTATTATTTTCCCTAAAGTAAAATATTACTCCGTATTGTTTTTTGAAATTATTATTTTTAAATTACATAATTATTACTTAATTTTTATAATATAAAAAATAATTGAATAATTATTATAAGGAAAGTATTATAATAGTGAAAAAAATATAATATACTCCCTCCGTCCCTGAGTGTTTGTTCACTTTCATTTTTGCATACCATCCAATGTACTTCTTTAATCCATTTTATCTTGTAATTTGTATATTAAAAAATTATAAAAATTATATATTAATAATCTATATGTTAAGACAAATCAAACAAGATCACACATGACTATTTTTAGGCTTATACATTGAGAGAATTTGATGAGTCAAAGTACTTAGATGAACAGTTCCAAAAATCAAAAGTAGACAAATACTCATGGACGGACCAAGTAATTGTTAGCTAAATTATAGCAAAGGAAGGTTGGAGATGAAAAATGTAAAATGGCTTGCTATACCACTATTCATATTCTAAAAAATAACTTAAGCAAATCATGTTTAGCAAGTGTGGTTGGAAATGTTGGGAGTAAAAACTCTCCTAAAATACTGTCAGCGGAGTGTGGAACTGGGGACAGGAGCTTCATTTACTTCCACGATGTCGTCTGGGAGAGGCGGAGTTTCGCTTCCGGTGCGGCCAGGCAGCGGAAACAGCGGCGGATTTCTTTCTAGGGTTTCGTCATCCTTCAATCAATCTCCGATTGTGTATAGAGGCAAGCGAGCCGCTTCGGACGCAGCTTTTGTCGCCAAGAAGCTCATCAAAAGCACGGGAAAGGCAGCCTGGATCGCCGGAACCACATTCCTTATCCTCATAGTACCTCTCATCATCGAGATGGACCGCGACGCCCAACTCAACGACCTCGAGATGCAACATGCTAGCTTGCTCGGCGCCCCTCCGCCCGGATCTGCACCTCCGAGGTGATGAATCGCGACTCCGATTTTCCCGATTCTGTTTGAGATCTATAATTGATTTCTGTTCTTATCTGGATCCTTTTGAATAATTATATGATTTCGATTTATTTTCACTCTTGAAAAATATTTTCCCTTCGGAACATTGTTTACTTGGCCTTCAATGATTTTCAAGGTAGACTACAATCCAGATTCATGTACTGTTGTATTTTTTTTTAAAAAAAATTGGGATTTACATCCTTTTCTCCCACAGGAGAATGATGCAATCTTCGTTGAATTTAGTCTTATGAATGTTGGGGTGGAGCTTTTCTTTTTCTTTCTTTTTAAAGTAGTGATAAGAGCTTCAAAAACTGTTGCAGCAATTGAACTGTTTATGAATATAGCAATCCTGCTGTTTCGTTAGATGTATAAGATTGAAGAAGCAAGACTAGTAAGAGGCAATTTCGATATATCAAGTTTTAATTTTTATTAAACCGATCACTAATGAGGCTATCTAGGGCAACTTAAACTGCTGATTGATTTTTGATATGATTTGATTTGCCACTCCATACATCCACATTGTAATAGCTGTTTGAGCTTCCGCTTAGTTATGAATTTGGTAACTATGAAGATGGCAATCGTTTCGTTCATTCACTCCTGTAATCGTTTTTCGATCTAGGTTGACTCTAGTACATCCCTTCTTGATCCATCTCTATAATGTCTTGTAGATAAATAAGCGGCTGATCCATATTTTCTTTGAGTCGTGTTTGGGGTACCTCAAGTTTGACCCCATTTTGACACCAATGTTGTTACAGACAGCATAGAAATGGAACATTTGTAAAGGCATTGGTGTAAAAAATGGGGTCTAACTTGGGGTACCCCAAGGGCAATTCATTTTCATTTCCCTCCGGTTGCTTGTGCTTACTAAAGTGTTATTTGCAAAAATGTATCCAACCAGCAATACCTTCACATGAGGCAAATTTAGGCAGCTTTAGATGTTTTTGAACTATTCTTGTTACTCAATTACATATTAGTAATCTCTACAACATGCAAATAGGGTTGCTAATTATAGTAAGCAATCTTGTGATGAGTTATGAGAACAAGTTCTATATAGAACATATAAATACAAGTTAGAAAAAGTTGTAGCAGATTCTGTTTATTTATTCCAAATTCTCTATATTCGTTTGATGTATTGGAATAAATAAACAGAAACTGCTAGCCTGGTGTACAACTGCGATACATGACACTATTTTGATGTATTTCTAGCATGGCACATATGAGTGGTATATGGTGTATAAATTGGGGTATATCTTTGGCGTATCCTAGAATTATTATTGTTCCGCTAATTCGAGAGGTAGTGACTAGTGATTGTAAACTAGGAGTATTCATGATTCCGTCACTACTCCATGTTTCCTTCGTTTCGAGAATATCGTCTTACTTACATACTGTATAAAACTTCATCTTTTTAAAACATTTTAAAATACAAGTATGAAATGAAATTAACAAATTATGTATTTCAAAGTTACATCAAAGTTCTATCATACAAGAAGATTTTATTTTGTCCTGTAATTAATGAAGCATCCAAATAATAAAAAAAATAGGGAGATAGTAATTTAGATCATATTTTTTTTGGACGGAGGAATTATTGGCAATCTTAGTGTCATCAATTATTTTATGTAATTAGATTTACTTAAATAGAATGAGGATTTTAATAGGCGTTGCTAACGAGTTTGGAAATGCAGAACGCGCGGTCGTTCAACGGTATTATAAATTTCATAGTGGGGTCTAAGGGCTGCAGCCCCTGGTAGTGTGGTCCAAGGTAGCGGGGTCCTTTAGATGTTCATAAACGGAGTTTAAACTAATCTACATGTTAATGTTTAAAATAATACATTCGAATGTAATGTTAACCCTTTGTGAAACGGCCTAATACATTCAAATGTTTAATCTGAAACATTTGAATGGTTTAAATAACATGTTACCGTTCACACAAAACTGCATAAATAATTGTTTGCATATGAATCGCTACATACATTCAAATGTTTAAGTACAAACATTCGAATATTACACAAAAAATTATGTTGTTTCATCGACCAACGCAACATGTCCATTCAAATTATGCCTATAAATAGAATGCTCCATGGCATGTTTTGATACAATATAACTTCCATACTCATTCTAGATTATTTACGTCTTATGTGATTGGAGCATTTTGGTATACATCGAAATAGTTTTAATCTGGAAGAGTTTTATATGGAGTATGTGATTCTCTAAGTCTATCAAGTATCAAGCTTATCTTCACAGTCTTTGTGTAGCGAGTTGCTTCATAGCTTTACTACCCCTTCTGAATTTCCAACATGAAGTATTCCGTAATACTCTCTCCATCTCATATCTTTGTTTTCGCAATTACTATTATGGCCTCTCAATAAATTATATTTATATAAAAATTTAATCATTTGATAAAATATAAACTTTTAATGATATAATTTGCACTCCCTCCGTCCGCCTAAGATGTTCTCATTTTGACTTTTGGTGGTTTTTAAGGAGAGTTGAAAAAAGGTGAAAGTTTACCATAATACCCTTAATGAAAAATGGGTGGAGTGTATTAAATGAGGTGGGTGAGGTGTAATAAATAAAGTAAGTGGGGGTAGTTGTGGTATTTTACTTGTTAAAAAATGAAATGAGAAGATATATTGTGGACAAAGAAAAAGGGCTATTGAGAAGGTCTATGGGGGAAAGTGGGAGTACTTTTTATTTCTACATAATTTCTAAATAAAACTTTTTTTTATGAGAGAGAGAGTTTTTGGGGTATATCGCGAGTGCTCTCACGTATCTTGCATCTTGCTTCCACCTAGATGAATCGCCTCTCTCCACCTACCTTCTCCCCTGCGTAATTTCTGCTTCTCAAAGAAGTGTGCGAGTCGAACTGTGGAAACGGGTAAATTCGCCTTTATTACTGCTTCAGACATCCATGCATTGCCTTTTTTTTTTTGTTTAATTCTCATAAATGCAATGTGCTATGGGTCACTTGTGCGTAATTATATATTTCCATGATCTCGGACCACGAAATATAACTCCTATTTCCCCAAAATATGGAGAGTGCCCAAATTTGAGATCTTCGGAGTCTTAATTAATTTCAGCGTTATCTCTATATATATTTGAATTGTTTTTTAAATACTCTGAAATGAAGATATTTGATAATATTAATTTGAAATTTCTACTAATTTTTAGGCATTTCTATTTGTTCTATCAATTTAAGCAATTGGTTTGTTTTCTTTAATAAAATCTGTACGCATTGATTCGTCCTGAACGAGTGAAATTCAAAACATTTCACAAGCTTATCAATTTTGGTGTTTATTTGAAGTCAATTTAGCATCCGGGGCTGATTGTGAGAGTTTTCTACGAGAAGGATGGCTCCTGATTCTAAGAATAGGATTGCGAGTGCCTTTCATGCCATGAAAGCTCTTGGGATTTCTGATGAGAGGGTGAAACCTGCATTAAAACGTCTTCTTAAGTTAAACAAGAAAAACTGGGATCTCATTGAAGAAGAGAATTATACCCCCCTTGTAGCTGCAATTCTTGACAATGAGGAAGCTAAGGTGAATGTAGTTTTCTGTTGCTTCTTTTATTATTATTCCTTTTGTGAGAATCTGCAGCTGATATTATCAAATGTTGTTCACCATGAGAAACCATGTGTAAAGACTTCTGTTTGGTGTATCATCAATGTACCCAACTGTTTTGTACTAGCTGTTTGCTCTGTGTTTTCATTTATTTTCATGTTTATATGTGTCGTTAGCAGGAGGGCAATTTGGTGGAAGAAGAAGTTTTGCATGAAAGACCCTTTAAAAGATTGCATTCAGAATATATCACTAGACCAGAATCAAATGAAGGAGTTTGGGGTCCATCAGGCGAAGCGAGAACCGAAGGCAACCTGGAAAACACCACAGACAAACCATCCAGCCTTGAGATAGCTTCACTGACCACTGCAGTGCTGAAAGTTATTCTGAACTGTGGCACGGCATTCGCAATACCTAACTTCCAGATGCCTAGCCTTGATGCATTGATGAAGTTGATGGACGATAGATGTCGTAAAGAGTACAAAGATCTGGACCCAAGTTTCTCTGTGATGAAAGTGATGCAAGATGTTTGTCAGTGCTTCTTGGAGATTGGTGTTGCATCTACTGTCACTACAAACCACTCTTTCATCAACACAGCAACAGATGGATGAGAAGGTCAGCTGGGAAAATGGTTCATGCCAGTTGTGGAGCATGTGAAATAAAGAGCTTATTAGTCTCTGGTCTCTACTAACTTCTCGGTTGTATCGAGCTTTAATGTGCTTGGTTTTAAATATGCCTGAAATATTCCTAAGACACATGGGGGAAGTGTTCAATTTTGTTGAACAATATTTTTATATATCCCTCATTTGTTAATTTTATGCTCTTTGAATTTAACTTGTGGCCCAAAACTAATGGTGGCCCATTTCTCTGATGCGTAGCTGATAAAGTAAGAAAATAAAATTTGTTGGGTAAGGTGTAGACCTGATCAAAGTGCGAGCCGGGCCGGGTTTTGGGCCGGGCCGAGACACTACTTTACGAGAATTTTCTAGGCCCGAGCCCGGCCCGCATGGTTACCCGCGGGCTTCGGGCCGGCCCGGCCCGACCGACAAAAACTTCTAAATAATTTGAAAAATAATTTTTTTTTAAAAAAATAAAGTAACAAGTTAATATATTAGATACCCCCTCCGTCCAAGAATAAACTTCCTACTCTACCTTTTTTTTCGTCCGAAAAAAATCTTCCTACTCTACGTTTTCATACATACTCTTCCAAAATTACCCTTCTTCTCCTTCAACATTTCTCCTCTCCATTTCTCCTTCCCCACGGCCAAATCTGGCCTTACCTTCATCTCTCTCACTCTCTCTCCCTCTCTCTCTCTTCCCCCTTCTTTTTCTTGTTTCCTGGCTTTCCTTTCTTGGTTGGATCTGGCCATTTCTTTCCCTCCTCCTCCTCCTCCTCCTTCTTCTTCTTCTTCTTAGATCTAGATCTATGGACGTTGGGGACAGGACAGCGGTGGGCGATGGGGTAGTGGTGAGGCTGAGGCGATGGCGCTGGTGCAGCGGTGGGGGGCAGTGGGTCAGGGATAGCGGTGGGGTGATGGGCCGATGGGGCTGGGGCAGCAGAGGGACGGCGGTGGGGCTGTGCAAAGGAAAGATAGTGGGGGGCAAAAGATAGGAGGGTAATTTGGACATTTTAATGATATAGCCAACCCTCACTAAAAATGAGGAAATGTCAAACTAGGAAGATTTTTCCCGGACGGAGGGAGTATATGATATAAAAACTATTATGAGTAATGAAAGAAAAATTAATATATAAATATATTTTGTTTGATATTGCTACTATGTATGAAGTACAAAATATTATCTATTGGAATGTCATAATCAATGTGATACGTTGCAAACAATACGGAGTAGTAAAGGTGTATTCATTTTATTATATAAACTTATAGTTTATTTCTTCTCTCCATAGAAGTATGTATGTGTGTTTATAATAATAATAATTTGAAATAGGTTTGTTCTTTATTATTATTATTAATGTTGTTATTGTTATTTTATTATAATTATATTAATAATAAATATTTTAATTTATTCGGGCCGGCCTGGCCTGTGGGCTTGACCAAAAACCCGGCCCTAAAATTTTCGGGCCGCCATTTATAAGGATGACAATGGGTCGGGTTCGGTTCATATATACCTTTACCCAAAACCGACCCAAGAATAAGATCGGACATTTTTTTTGCCTGAACTGTCGGGTCAGAATTTCTACCAGAACCCGACTATGCGAATTGATACCCGATACCGCAACCGATCGAACCCAATACTATACAAAAAAACTAAATAGAAACTCAACTTTCAACCTGACTGATCGACCTGCACGTCCGACCATTACCAGTTTAAATGTCCCAATATATCAGTTTTTGTTCTGATTTTTTTATAGAATAAGAATAAAATAACAAATGCGTGTAATGATTCAATTACAATTCAAATGCATAAAAATGTTTCAGATTTTAAGACACCAAAAAGTTAAGATATTTATAACAAATGTCCTAATGATAGTCAAAACATGTGAATATAATTTGGGGAACATTTTCATTTTGTGCCACACAAGATTTCACCATAAGAAACACACAAAAATGCAACAAATTTCGACAAATACTTATCCAAACTCATAAAATGTTGTGCTTACTGCCAAATGGGAAATCAATCTTCCAATCATAAGATCAAATGTCATCCTCGTCGCTTTTAGCATCTCCTACAAAGTTCTTAACATTAAAGGAAATATTGAATGAAAATATATAAGAATTAAATCTTTATCTACTAAAAAAGACCTCTTCTATGATCTTTCCTTGGACATCTTCATCAACTAAAACGCTTGAACATTCCAAAGCATTATCCTTAATTACATGTGCCTATAAGATAACTCAAGCATAAAAAATTATCACTGTATACGTACACTATTATGTATACACTAAATAATTTTTGTTTTACCTTCAAATTGCAATAACCTCCAACTCTTAAGACACATTAGTACTTCCACTATTTTGGAAAGTAGTTGACTTCAACTAGGACTAATGATTCTACCACTTGCATTAAAAGCACTTTCTGAGGCTACTTAAGTAATAGGGATGGCCAAAATGTCTCTAGCGATCTTTGAAAGAATAGGAAATTGTTTTGCTACAACACTCCAATAAACCAAGATATCAAACTTTTTAGGATCTCCTATCATCACATCATCGTCTAAATAAACATCAACTTCCGATCTTAAATACTTCTTCATTGGCTTTGTAGAAAGTGAAATTTGCACTAAATAGGACTAAAGCATAATGACTTTTCTAATGTAGGACTTAGACTTTTTTATTCCTCAAATAGGACTTATTAATGACCTAGTGGAAGGAATGATGTCCAGTAATGATGGACATTTAGTTGAATAATGACTACTTGATAATGACCAAAAGTCCTACATTGAGAAATAAAAACATATGGTCCTATATTGGAAAAGTCATTATGTTTTAGTCCTATTTAGATAAATTTCTATTGTAGAAACATGTCTTTCCCACTCCATATCATCTAAATCAGATATAAATTTCGTGACATTATTAACATCTGAAGATGGAATATGCTAGCTCTTCACTTCTCACTAAAGATCCTCTCCTCTCGTAATCAACTACCAAAGAATCCAACAATGCCTTTACTCTTTCACACTCAGTGTTAGCACGTACTCCATAAAGATTCTCAAAGTAATACGTAACATGTTGCATCTTTTTCCTTGGATCCAACTGTAACTGTTACGAGTACTCCACCGGGGGATGACGGACCAATAGAGGATGAATGTGGGGAACCAACTAAGGACGGTAACGATGGGTAGCCGGGGGACGCGGTGAGTCTGGTGCGCAGGGGCACAAGAACGAGACGACCACCGGCATGGCATGCGGACTACGACACGTAGTTATTTTTAGTAGCACTTTTATTATTTTCATTATTATTGTTATATTTAATAATTGTAATAGATTTTCTTAGGAGAGCGGTCTATAAGTTCCTTCAAGGGTTTTCTTTTCGGTTCTATCCCTTGACGCCTTTATTGAACCGACAGGTAGATTAGGGTTAGGGTTTCACCTATAAGAGGAGACGTACCCAACGGGATTAGCATTGAAGAATAATCATAAACCCTAATTAGTCTACTCTTCTTCTCCTCTCTTGTGGCGCACCTGGTGCGTCCATTCTTCTCTTCTTTGTCTCAACTTCCTAGAGCCCGGAGGCACTCGATGTCTCTCCCAACCAATACAAATACGTATCATTGGTGCTCTCATTGAGAGAACCCTATCGCTTATTTTAGAAAAAAATTGGGGCCAAGGAAACAGGCGGCATCAACATACCACAAGGAACTCTTAGCCATTGTAGAGTCCGTACAAAAGTGGCGGCAATATTTGTTGGGCCACGAATTCTTGATACGGACGGACCAACGAAGCCTGCGTGAGCTGCTGCTTCAAGTGGTTCAGATGCTGGATCAGCAATACTACATCCGTAAGTTGATGGGGTTTCAGTTCCGCATTGAGTATAAAACGGGAGCATCGAACCGAGTTGCGGATGCTCTCTCCCGACGGGAGGAGTCGGAGGACCCAGCAGCGACCCTTTGTAATCTTTCACACCCCTTACCCTCTCTTATGGAAGACATCCGCCGTGAGAACCAATCCCAAAATGATCTCCGCCACTTACATGAGGCTGCCACCAAGGGACGTTTGCCGCCGGACTACTCAATTACTGATGGTATCCTATACTTCTGCCGCCGGATCTTTATTGGTAAGGACTCTCCCATACGAAAACAGCTCTTGCGAGAATACCATGATTCGCCATTGGCAGGCCACCCGGGTGTGCAATGCACGTTTTATCGCCTCGCACAGAGTTTCTTTTGGGCCGGCATGCGCCGGGACGTCCAACGCCATATTGAAGCATGTCTCCCCTGCCAAGCAACCAAGTACTCTACTCAGCCCCCTGCGGGCTTATTGCAGCCCTTAAAGATACCACTTCATTTTTTGGACGACGTATCAATAGATTTTATTACGGGCCTTCCATCTGTTCAAGGGTATTCCATGATTTTGGTGGTTGTTGACTGGTTGTCTAAGTACATACATCTGGGCCCTTTGCCTGCCACTTACGACGCACTGAAGGTGGCACAACTCTTCGTGAACATGGTGGTCAAGCTTCATGGTTTTCCTAAATCCATTGTGTCCGATCGTGATCATATTTTTATGAGTAATTTTTGGCAGCAGGCCCTTCGTCTTAGTGGCACGACATTGCTTATTAGCACGGCGTTCCACCCGCAAACCGATGGCCAGACCGAAGTCATGAACCGCGGCGTGGAACAATATCTACGCGCTTATGTCCTGGAGAAACCCAAATGGTGGTTGTTGCTATTGCCTTGGGCCGAATTTGCCATTAATACAAGCTACCATTCGGGCCTGCGTATGACTCCGTTCCAAGCCTTATATGGCCGTGCACCGCCTTCAATTCTGCCATATTCTAGCGGGGAGTGTGAGGTGCCGGCGGTTGATGAACTCCTGACAAAACGGACAGCGCTGTTACACCAGCTGCGGGAGAACCTTCTTGCCGCACAAGCACGTATGCAAGCAGCGGCCAACACCCACCGTCGTGACATTCAATTTAACTTCGGGGACTGGGTTTTGTTGAAATTGCAGCCCTACAGACAGCATTCGGTGGTACGCAGGGGTTCCCAGAAGCTTGCACGTAGATTTTACGAGCCTTACCAGATTCTTGAAGGCATTGAGTCGGTCGCCTACCGGTTGGACCTGCCCGCCAATTCCAAAATCCACCAGGTATTCCATGTCTCACTCCTCCGCCCCTTTCGCGGAGATTCGCTTACGGTGACACCCCTTCCGCTGCCGGTGGATTTGGTGGATGGTCGGCCTCCTTCTCGACCACTAAAGGCACATGCATGGAGGACCACCCTCGTTCGTGGAGTACCAGAGCAGCAGGTACTGGTTGAGTAGACGAATCGTGGCTTGCACGACGCTACTTGGGAACGGTGGATGTTCTTCGACGGCATTATCCCGATATGCACCTTGAGGACAAGGTGCCTTTTGAACAAGGGGGGAATGTTACGAGTACTCCACCGGGGGATGACGGACCAGTAGAGGATGAATGTGGGGAACCAACTCAAGACGGTAACGATGGGCAGCCGGGGGACGCAGGGAGTCCGGTGCGCAGGGGCACAAGAACGAGACGACCACCGGCATGGCATGCGGACTACGACACGTAGTTATTTTTAGTAGCACTTTTATTATTTTCATTATTATTGTTATATTTAATAATTGTAATAGATTTTCTTAGGAGAGCGGTCTATAAGCTCCTTCAAGGGTTTTCTTTTCGGTTCTATCCCTTGACGCCTTTATTGAACCGACAGGTAGATTAGGGTTAGGGTTTCACCTATAAGAGGAGACGTACCCAACGGGATTAGCATTGAAGAATAATCATAAACCCTAATTAGTCTACTCTTCTTCTCCTCTCCTGCGACGCACCTGGTGCGTCCATTCTTCTCTTCTTCGTCTCAACTTCCTAGAGCCTGGAGGCACTCGATGTCTCTCCCAACCAATACAAATACGTAAGTGTGGGCTCATAAGATTTTATATTGACCCCACAAACCAGCATAAGTCTTTCCCATGCACATTGCCCTCACTAGTGTGTGCCCAAGAAATTTAATAAGGGGTCACCCATCCTTAAATTGCTTCAAGTCAAGCATGCTTAGCTATGGAGTTTCTGTGTGATGAGCTCTCGAAAAAAGATGTACCTTGTTAGTATGATTAGTACTATAATTCTTTTTGAGCTCTTCCCATTCTAATCTTAACATGGTGTATTACACCAACAAAGATGCCACAACTAAAGTTCCATTAATTACCCCCCAATATTTGTCAAATTTTTTGCTCATTTGATTGGTCATACTTATTAAAAGTGTAGACTCTAATGCTTGCCAACTAATTAATATGAGTCTAATTTGACAAACTTTTTGAAAATATAAATTTGTTTTGGGGTAATTTTGGCCAGAGAAAGTAATGGTTACTTTGGAAAATATAGCCCACTTATCACAAACTCCATAAGCTCTTTCCCACTCACTTTCCTCAGCTAAAACAAATTTTTATTTCTTTAAACATTGTCTCAACGGTTAAAACGCATCTTTGTACAACAATACAATCTTGAGCATCACATATGTAGAATTCCATCTAGTTTTAGAGTCTAGAATGAATCTTTTTGTTGTGAGAAATCATAACATACCTAACAACACTTTCAAACTTTTCACATCTCTTAGGTGTGCAACACAGTAGGCAACTAAATCACCGAATTTCCCAATTGTCTTACCAATAACACTCAACCCATCTTGAACAACTAAATTTAGTATATGTGCACAAAATCTTATTTGCAAAATCGTCCCTTTCAAAATTAATTTATATGAATTGAACTTTTTGCGCAAATCATCAAAAATCCCGCCATTCTTTAAAATTAATTTAGATGGATTGGACTTCCCAAGAAAATCATCAATTATCCCATCATTCATTTTGCTTGGAGACCTTTTCATCCAAATTAAAATTTATTAAAGCATTCATCTATACCTTTGCAAGCGCCTCGCTGGTGTGTGGAGCTAATACACATATAAACCTACAAAGAAATATTTGACATTAATAAGGAGGGGAAATGTATAAAATGTTATTAAATTATGATATTTACCTCAAAATGTGATGTTGCAACTTTCAATCATCATCAATAAAATATCTTGTGAATATCATATAAATTTTCTTTTGATATTTTGCTGACCACATATCAGTAGTATTGGTAACTCTCCCCTCAATTAAAGACAGACGCTTCTTCAAAGTAGATTTCTCATCATTAAAAGCTTTAAAAATATCTGCTTTTATTGTATTCCTTGTCTCAACTTTAAATTCAGGATTCAAGGTAGTAGAATATCTTTTAAATCTAATATGATCAACAAGAGATAGAGGGTACTCGATCATGTAAAACGATCATATCGCTTAAGTTCCTTTTAGACACTTTATAACTAAATTTGTACTTTCCAAGAACATATGGCATGTTAGGATTTTTTTTAAAAGAAACTTGAATGAGTTGTCTCACATCTACTTTCTGTTTGGATTTCATGCAACTATTCAAATGATTTTTTAGATTGTAGTGCCACTTATCATTGATCGAGCATATTTTTATCACAACCATCACATATTGCAACTTGTTTATTGTCTATCAATACCCTAGAAAAATGTTTCCACACAAAAGATTTTAATCTTGTGGACCCTTGATCATCATTGGTTGGTTCTACTTCAAGGGATATTTTTGAAGACGCTGGAGCACTTGCTTTATGTACATCGTGTTCCTTTTGTATTGACTGTTGTGTTTATTCAACATCATCTTCACCCATCCTAAAATGCAACATATATTTATATCTTTCTATTATATAAATGTGAAAGAGGGTTAGGTACCCCTTAATATTATGCACCTTTTCCATCTAAAAAACATGTATAATTAGCTTTAAAACGTGTACCATGCAAGTTATACCCCAAAAAGCTCATAACACCGTTAGTTATATTTAATCCTTCACTCTCTAATTCACAACTTCAAAGATGCTTGATAATCTATACGCCAAAATTACAAAGTATTATTATTATTATCATTAGCAAAAATTATTTAGAATAATCCTAATTTTACCTGGTCTTTAAAAAATGATTCACATTTAACTGTGATGCAAAATAATTCCAACTCTACTAACATTTGTGAGTTTTGAGTTAAGGGAAACGACAAGTTTCCGCAACAAAATGTTGAAAGAATTACTCGGAAGGAATTTTTTTGTATATTCTCTCTTGTGTTTACAATTTACAACCCAGACGTATATATAGCTAAGAGTCCTAATTAACAAAGGAAAAGGAATCTCTATACAAGAAAACTACCAAAACTAATATATACGAGAATAAATGCTAAATATTCTCTTTCCTCTTTTACACTCCCCCTCAAGTTGGAGCATGTAATGCTGAAATGCCCAACTTGGGAATAAGAAACTCCAGTCGTGACTTTCCAAGTTCCTTCGTGTGGATATCCGCAAGCTGATGCGTAGTAGGTATATGAAGGGCACGAATTTCTCCTCGTAAAAGCTCATCACGAACGAAATGACAATCAATCTCAATGTGCTTAGTTCGTTTGTGAAAAACCGGATTAGCGCCAATATGAAGGGCTGCAGTGCTGTCACAACGAACGGTCATAGGATTCCTATGATCAACTCCCAAGCATCTCAACAAATTCTTCAACCACTTCAACTCACAGGTAAGAACAGCAAGAGCCCTGTACTCTGCCTCAGCAGACGAACGAGCCACCGTTGTCTGCTTCTTTGTCTTCCCTGAGTTGGACAAACCATCCCGTCAACGACCGCCGTGTCAAAGGACATGCTGCCCAGTACGAATCACACCATCCTGTAATATGAAGACTACTGTCTGTAGAGAGAAAAATGTCGTGTCCAGGACACCCTTTCAAATAACGGACCACCCCAAGTGCCGCAGACCACTGATCCTCCCTTGGTTCTTTCAAAAATTGTGCTAAAGTATATACGGCGTAGGAGAGCTCAGGTCGGGTAACAGAGAGATAGACCAATCTTCCCACCAACCGTCGATATGGTTCTGGATCTGCAAGGACAGGATTTTGGGAACGAGCCAAGTGATGATTTCGCTCCATCGGGGCACCCAACGGCCTGGCACCTAACAGCCCCGTCTCAATAATGATGTCTAAGGCATACTTTTGTTGTCAGAGAAAAATCCCTGATGTACTTCGTGCTACCTCGATGCCAAGAAAGAACTTCAGAGTCCCCAAGTCCTTCATCTGAAAATAATCTGCCAAATGTTCCTTGAACTTGCGTATCATCTTAGTACTATCACTCGCAATGATCAAATCATCTACATAGAGCAGAACATGTATTACTCCTTTCTTTCCAACAAAAGAAAATAAAGAGTAATCAGAGATAGATTGCACAAATCCATATCGTCTCAATGCGCCAGGCAATTTTGCAAACCAACATCTTGGAGCCTGTTTCAAGCAATACAAAGACTTCTTGAGTTTGCACACCATATTAGACGAACTCGAGAAACCGAGCGGCAACCTCATATACACCTCATCCTGAAGATCTCCATGCAGGAATGCATTGTGAACATCCATCTGATGTAATTCCCATCCCTTAACCGCTGCGACTGCTAAAAGGGTTCGCACAGTGGTCAACTTGACTACAGGAGAAAAAGTTTCTTTGTAGTCAATACCTTCAACTTGGTGATTACCAAGTATAACAAGTCGAGCCTTGTATCTCTCCACACTGCCATCAGACTTTCGCTTGATTTTATACACCCACTTGCATCCAAGAGCCTTCTTACGACGTGGGGGATGAACAAGGGACCACGTGCCATTAGCTTCCAACACATCAATTTCTTCTCGCATGGCCTTCCTCCATCGCTCATCCTAGAACGCCTGTTTAAAGTTTTTAGGCTCTATTTCTTCATCAAGCGCTGTGAGGAAACACTTATGTTTGTCAGAAAACTTCTCATAAGTGACATATGAGGAGAGTGGATATCTGCACTTCTCTCCGATATGTGGACCAGTAACATGCGTAAAATAATCCGCAAGCCTCACATTTGGGTGCCTTTCCCGTTGACCACGTCCCAAGGTCTCTGCTTCTTTCTGCGGAGAGGACGGTCGACCGTCATCCGTGGAACAGTTCACGGGGTCGACCGTCTGTAAGGCTTCCTGGCTTCCTGAGCATCTTCTTTCTGCCTCAGAGACGGTCGACCGTTCTCCTCTTCACGGTCGACCGTTTCATCATCCCTCTGGAGCCTATCTTTTTGCCTCTCGGACGTTCGACCGTGGTCATCAGAACGGTCCACCACGTCAACCGTTAGTTGCACTCCCAGAAGTTCGTCTTTCTACCTCTCGGACGGTCGACCAAGGACATCAGGAAGGTGAGGTTCACCAGGTCGACCGCCTGTAGCTCGCCTGCCTCACTGGTCTCCTCCGGTCGACCGTTCCTCGTGGAACGGTCCAGCTGCTCTTCCGCAGGCATGTCGTCTTCGTCGTCGAAGTGATCAACTGGAGAGGAACTACTCGATCCATCTTCATTCAACGTTTCACCTGTGGTAATCAAGTAGGGAAAAATGTTTTCACAATACACAACATCCCGTGACACGCTCATCTTCCCAGTATCCGGGAAATACACGCGTCATTCCTTCTTTCCTTGTGGGTAACCCAAAAATATTCCAAGAATACTTTTTGGTGCAAATTTATCTCCGTCTCTCTTTAGGTTGTGAACGTAACATCTGCAACCAAAAATACGAATGTGAGTCAGCGTAGGAGCCCTTCCATAGAGCTTCTCATACTGTGTAACCCCTCTAGAAGAGACGAGGGAATTTGGCTGATCAAATATGCCGCCGTTTGTATACATTCTCCCCAAAATTCTATCGGAAGCCCCGCTTGAAATCTCAGAGCACGACCCATATTCAGAATATGACAATGTTTACGCTCCACCCTTCCATTCTACTATGGTGTAGACACACAAGATGTCTCACGAACAATTTCCTTTTCTAGAGAATATTCATTCAAACATTTAAATTCTGTGCCATTGTCACTTCTCACACACTTTATTCTCTTCCCAAATTGACATTCAACCATGGCACAAAATTGTTTAAAAACACTTCCTACTGTCCGTTTTGAATCAAGCAAATACACTCACACACCATGCGAGAAATCATCCACAATAGTCAAAAACATTGTAGAACTATCCAAACTTGGTGTCCGATAAGGACCTCACAAATCACAATGTACCATATTAAAATTATCCATAGATTGATGAAAACTGATGACTGGCACGAGTTTGTTTTGCACTCAAACAGATATCACAATGACTATGACTACTTTTATTTGAACCAACTACATGAACTAAAGATAAAACATGCAAAGAAGGATGTCCTAGACGTTTGTGCTAAAGATCAAACACATTCTTCTTAGCAGCACTGCACGCCATGCTCCTCCCTTCCTTCTTTAAGTAGTACAATCCTCCTTCATGTCTACCCACACCAATCGTTGTCCTCAAACTTAGATCCTGTAAGATGCACAAATCATTGGTGAACTTTGCTTTACAGTTCATATCTCTTGTCAGCTGTGACACAGAAATTAAATGGCAATTCAAGGTTGGAACAAACAATACATTCTGCAAAGTCATAGTCTTAGTCAAATCAACCATTCCAGATTGAACAGACACAACCCTTTTCCCATCAGGCAATCCAATTTCACAAGGAGACACTCCCACAACATCATATAATAACGAAAGATCACCTATCATATGATTGGACGCACCAGTATCAATAATCCAACGAGGTGATACAGGGATACCTGAGAGTTTCTGTGAGTTATCTGTAGAGGAGAGCGAAAGGGCATGAGAAACAGCATGCCACTGTTCAAACGTCAAATCCTCAAAATTTGGCAGCGGGGACGGTCCTTTTTCTTCTCCTTAGACCGCATGAACTTCACCTCGTCCGCCCGCAACGGTCGACCGTCCGCCGCCTCGTCGAGCTCCACGACCCCTTCCTCGGCTGCTTTCTCTTCCTCTTCTGGCCTGATCACGGAACACCCACCCCTCAGGGTATCCAATCAGCTTGTAGCATGCATCAATTTCATGCCCCGATTTTCCACAATGGGAACACAGAAATTCCTTCGTGTCTCCTTTATTCTTTACTGCAAACACGGAAGCACCCGCATCACTATTTTCTCCTTTGTGCATGCTGCTTCGTGCCATTTCATCTTGCACAAGAATGTTGTATATTCTCGCCACAGGTGGTATGACTTCCTGAGCCAACAAATCTGACTGCAGAGTTCCATATACAGCATCGTTCAATCCCATCAAAAATTGATGTGATCGTTCCCTCTCACGCATCTACGCAAGCTTCTCCGGCAAGCCGCACGTGCAATTCCTACACTTACAGATCGGGAACCGCTCCAAATCTGCTAGATCATCCCACAATTTCTTCATCTCCCCATAATATTCCATTATGGAAAGATTCTTCTGTTTGCATTCCGGCAAGTCTCGCTTCAACTGCTGAACCCTCAGCCCATTGACTACAGAGAATCGAGCCTTCAAATCGCTCCACAGATCCGGTGCCTTCTCCACAAACGATATGCTGGATCTCAAGGTTGGATCAATCGTGTTCCGAATCCAAGAGACCAACAGTGAATGGTTTGTCCACCAATCATCAAAATCATCCGAATCAGGATCGGGGATCTCAATTGTTCCATCAACAAATCCAAACTTATTGCGTGCTCGAAGAGCCAAACGTAGAGATTTGGACTATTCATCATAATTATCCCCCTTCAGAACGACATGGGTCAAAATCATAGCCGGATTGTTGCTCGGGGACAAGTCATATGGAGAGATACATCGACGACGCACTCCAACTTCTTCTTCCTCACGCTCTTCACTCTTTTTATTGGAAATAATCTTCATGGAAACCTCTTCGGACATACCGAAAATCACAGGTCAATAACAGGCGAAACTACTACAGCAACTGGAGAATCTGTCGTCGGGACGGTCGATACCTTTGACCGTTTTACTAGGGGCGGTCGACCGTTCCGATACTTCGGCAGCAGCGACAAACGATGATCGATGGACGCGATGCTGGTCGATCGTGAATAGTAGCTGCGGAAATTTTTAGGGTTTTGGCTTTGATACCATGAAAGAATTATTCGGAAGGAAATTCTTTGTATATTCTCTCTTGTGTTTACAATTTACAACCCAGACGTATATATAGCTAAGAGTCCTAATTAACAAAGAAAAAGAAATCTCTATACAAGGAAACTACAAAAACTAATATATACGAGAATAAATGCTAAATATTTTCTTTCCTCTTTTACAAATGTAATTGGGATTATTTTTGATGAATTTTTATTTTAAAATTTTTATTTTTGAAACTTTCATTTAAATTTTAAAAAAGACTTTCTACCTGCATTTCTTTTTCTTTTAGAAAAGATTAGTATTACCTTAGAAAAAATAAAAAAATAGATATACAAAATAACGAAAATGAGAAAGAAAAATTAAGACCATAAAAAATTAATGAAATTAATAAGGTAATCAATAAAATATATGGTAATCAATGAAATTAAATTGAAACTGCTAATAAATAAAATAAAAATAAAAGGTGTGGAGGGTTCCAACATTTTATGCATTATACATAATATTAATGTACTACTTCCTCCGTCCTAGAGTTTTTATCCTCTTTTGACTTTTTTCAGTCGAAATCAATAAATTTTGAACTCAAATTAAATCAAAATGATATTAGATATTCATAGAAAAATAGTTTATTAGACTTATTACATAAAATATTTTCAAAATATTATTTTATCTAATTTATATAAAACATATATTTTGTTCAATTAAAGGTCAAAAGTTGAAAATGCTTGAATGAAAAAAAGTCAAAAATGGACAAATACTCTGGGACGGAGGTAGTACTACTTATTTTTTGAAAGAATGGGTAAAATTGAGATTATTTCTATATAATCTTTCCTAAAAATAAGACGTAGTGGTATATTAATACCCTGTATAGTGCGTAAAATATTAAAACTCACCACTCCATTTTTTATTTCTTATTAGTTCCAAGTTTATTTCTATTGATTATTATCTTATTTATCTCATTAATTTTGTATGGTTTTAAATATTTTTATCATTTACGTTATTTTTATATCTATTTTTTATTTTTATCCAAAGTTTGACTAATGTTTAAAAAAAGAAATCATAGAAGTAGAAAGTTATTTTACAAATTTGAATGAAATTTCCAAAAAAACAAGCGGGCGCGATGATTATTATTATTCAGAATTAACTCTCAATATGCCACAATTATAGAGTATAATTATTATAATAAATGCTAGTAATTCTGAATTAATTCATGGTATATAAGGTATTCCAACCCATGATGGTTGGCTTTGCCTCTTACTACTTTCAGTTACGTCTCAACAGTTGACCTTTTTAGTATAATTAAGAGTATGGAAATATTAAAATGATATGAAACTGTGATAAAGTTATACTTGTACTTAATTCAAATTTGAGTCTCGTCTTAATCTCTTCAAAAAATAATGTCATTAGTAGAAATTTAAAAATTTGTAAGATCATTTAAAGAATTTCACAAAAATCATTATATACATTTTGTCTCATAACTTTATGTGATTTGGATGTGGTACTTATTTCACATTCCTTCACTTCTAGCTTGAGGATTACACTGGTATATTATGGGTATTGGTGGTGACCTTTAACACCCTAATCTGTATAACCCGGAATTACACGTATTAATAAGGTGAAAAGGAGCTGAATAAAGTTTTTGCTGAAAATTTAAAAAAACACAAACACTTAGTCAATGTCAAACTACAGACTCTGGGTTGCGACCCATTTGAAAATATTTTTCAGAGTAAAGCAGAAATACAACAACCATTAAATAATGATTTAAATAAAAAGACTAATGATCAAACATTTGCTTGCAATCCTTGCACCTCCTCTGACTCAATGCCCCCCACAAGTGGTTTCGTCATTATCCTCTTATTAGTTACGTGTAGCCCAATAAAAGTGCAAAATTACACGCATAGCGAAACCGCTAAGTGGTACCACGTTAGAATTACTGAATAATTCACAAACATATAGAAATATATGCATTCACATAAACATATATAAATATTTGTGACATGGCACATTAATTAAAGCATAGGATCAAGATGGTGGTTCATGATGAGAAATACATAATGATGAATACATGATGATGTGAACATGATGCATGTTCTAAACCTCGCAAGGACTCCATTGCACTCCGATATCGTCATTTTGTATAATGACTCAGGTAGTGTTGGAAATTTTAAAGTAAATTGGACATTTTCGGACATAAATTCGATTGGGTCCACAACATATTTTTCCAAAATAATTATGGACGATTAATCTCGTAAGTAAGACGAACGTCTTGACATATTACACGCCATAAACGGTGCTCGGGTGAATGAGAAATTAATTCTCAAAGTTGAATACTAAGGTAGAGTAAGTGCCTTTGTCCCACACCGGTTTCTAAACCTTTCGTATTCTCATATTTAAGCTTAGGCATTGAATTGAGCTTATGAAAGGAACAAGAAGAGAACTCCTCGCGCGCCCGCTGCCGCCGTCCGTCCGGCTCGGCGGGCGCGCGGCGGGGCGGGGCGGGGCGCGCCCGCGTTCGTGGCGTGGCTAGTTTTTTACGAGACCAAAACGAAACGCGCGTGTACACTTCGTTAATAATGAAGTGTACGGAGTTTGAAGCATGCATGCATGGCCGACCGAAGAGTCGCATTGGGCTCTCGGTATCTCCGTCCGGACTGTCCAGTTAACCAAGCCTCCTCCTATTTAAGGAGAGGCTGGTCGAGAGATGAGACACACCGAAGCACACTCAAAAATCTCTCTCTCTCTACGTTACAACTTTCCATCAAATCCCCGAGTTCCGATCATCTTCTCCGGCAGTAGCTCCGTCATTCTCGTTCGCCGGTGCTCTGTTCTACCGCTCTAGACTTCGCACGTAGCAGTTTTATCCTGGGAGGAGATTGCCCACGTTAGCCAGTGCGGGAGGCGGGCAATACTACCTTAAGGAAAGCTTCGGCGACTCCGCTTTCCTTACCTACGGTTCAAGAAACATCTCCGGCGACCCTTTGTTCTCCGTCCGAAGAAAAGTCCGTTCGAGCTCCCGAAGACTCCAAGTTTTAGTTTCTTTTATTTTGTTGTAAAATCCGAACGTTTTATAAGTTCAGATTATTTTTTTTTTCCGCTGTAAAATCCAACATTCTTAAGGTAGTATTATGGAATTCGGATTCGGCATCGCGGGTTCCTCCGGCAATGGAATGAGTTCCGAAGTTCCGGTCGAAACAACCTCGGTCGCCATGGTTGTGCCTTCCTCACCGCTGCCCTTCGGGTCGAGTGTGGGGGCTGCCACCATGACCTCCTTCTCGATGTCGAGCTCGATCTTTGGGTCGGCCCCTCGACCCATTCCTGGGCTCGAAACCACGGGGGATTACCCCGTCGGCAATTCAAACCCGTTTCTTGGACCGACTATGGCTTCGGCCTCAACGGTCAACTTTGGACCGAACCCGGGTTTCCCCGCACCGGTCAATCCTTTTGGACCCCATTGGGCGAGCGACGGGCCTTTCCTCCATACGCCCAATGCGGTGGGGGCCATCTCAGTGCCCGCTAGCACGGTCCAAAGGCCACCGAAGTTCAATGGAACAAACTTCAAGATGTGGCAACAAAAGATGATGTTCTTTTTGACCGTCCTGGGATTTACTGAGTACCTACAGCAAGATCCCCCCCAGCCCAATGAACCAAGCGTGGTACCACAACAACTATCTCGCCATAAATATTATTCTTGAAGGGCTGGGAGATACGTTGTACCCCGTCTATGCTGGTGCTAAGCTTGCAAAAGAGCTTTGGAATGGCTTGAACAAGAAGTATCAAGCTAAAGATGCCGGCACGAAGAAGTTCATCGTCGGGAAGATGCTGGACTACAAGATGGTTGACAGCAAATCTGTTGTCGCCCAAGCTGAAGAGCTTACGGTCATCTTCAATAAATACAATGAAGAGAAAGTAGGCGTCAGTGAGGAATTCCAAGTGGCAGCCATCATCCACAAACTTCCCCGATCGTGGGAAGACTTCCAAGCCGACCTCAAGCTCAAAAGAACAGAGCTAAACCTGGAGCAACTGCTCATACGATTGAGAATCAGAGAGGAGGGGCTTGCTAGAAGAAGTGGAGGGGCAAAGGCGAATGTTGTAGAACATCCGTCGGGCTCTTCACATGGCGGGAAGGACAAAAAGAAGATGGGTCCTATAGGTGGAGTTTCTAAATTTGCAGGAAAGTGCTACAATTGTGGCATTACCGGGCATCGTTCCTCCGATTGTAGGAAGAAGAAGCCACAGAAGAACAAGAAGAAAACCACCGAAGCTATGTGTGCAGAGCTCGACAACTTGGACCTCTGCGAGGTTGTCACCGAGGTGAATCTAGTCGGGTCAAACCCGAGGGAGTGGTTTGTGGACACAGGAGACACACGCCATATTTGCTCAAATAGGAGCATGTTTCACGACTTCCAGGAGACCTCCGGTGACAAGGTCTGGATGGGCAACTCGGCCCAGTTAGAGGTCCAAGGGGTGGGAAAGATCAAGCTGAAAATGACCTCCGGCAAGGAGCTCACGCTCAACGACGTGCTCTATGTTCCAGACATTCGCAAGAATTTAGTGTCGGGGTCATTGCTGATCAAACACGGCTTTCGGATGGTGTTTGAATCGGACAAGCTAATCTTATCCAAGAAAGGGATTTTTATTGGGAAGGGTTACATTTCTGATGGGCTAGTAAAGCCTAATGTAATGACTGTTCATGAAAAGATCAATAAAAATCCTGTTGCTTATGTGTGTGAGTCTTCTAGTTTATGGCACGGTAAACTAGGACATGTTAATTATGCATCACTCCGGAAATTAATTAACATGGAACACATACCAAAGTTTAGTATTGACCTAAACCACAAGTGCGAAACTTGTGTTGTGGCTAAGTCAACTCGAAGTTCGTTTCAAACGATCGAACGGAATACTCAACCTCTAGAGTTGGTTCACACCGACTTGTGTGATTTTCGAACAACGCCTTCAAGAGGGGGTAGTAAGTACTTTATTACCTTCGTCAAATGATAGCACGAGATATTGCTATATCTATTTACTAAAAATTAAAGATGAAGCGTTAGACACTTTCGTTCGATATAAGAATGAAGTGGAAAATCAACTCAATCGCAAAATAAAAGCATTGAGAAGCGATAGAGGTGGTGAGTATGATGCTCCACTTAATGAGTTTTGTGCACAACATGGAATTGTGCATCAAGTAACCCCACCGTATACACCACAGTCTAACGGAGTAGCGGAGCGCAAGAATCGCACTCTAAAAGACATGATGAATGCGATGCTGCTTAGTTCTGGATTATCTCAGAACATGTGGGGGGAGGCTGTTTTATCAAGTAATTATTTACTAAATAAAATACCTCGTAAGAAACTTGACAAAACTCCGTATGAACTTTGGCACAATAGGAAACCATCCTATAAGTATCTCAAAGTGTGGGGGTGTCTCGCGAAAGTACTTGCACCACCACCGAAGAAGATGAAGATCGGTCCAAAAACAGTTGATGGAATCTTCATCGGGTACATTAGTACGTCATACCGGTTCTTGGTGTATAAATCAGATAATCCTGAAATTCACAAGAACACAATCATCGAGTCACGGAACGCAACGTTTTTCGAGCATATTTTTCCGTGCAAGTCAAGTGACGAAGCCAGCTCGTCCAAACGTTCTCATGCTGAGATGATGGATAATGATGAACCAAATCAGTTGAATTCCGATGACGATGATGATGAAGTCGAACATGAGACTGAATTGAGACGAAGTAAAAGAATGCGAACTGAAAAGACGTTCGGTTCTGACTTCAAAACATATCTGATAGAATTTGACAAAGGAACTTTGTCATTTCTAATGGAAAATGAACCCGATATTCTAACTTGTTTGGTAGAAAAGGAACCACGAACCTATCACGAGGCCGTAACCTCAACTGAGGGACCTCAGTGGCAAGAAGCCATAAAAAGTGAAGTTGATTCTATCCTTCAGAATCACACTTGGGAACTGGTTGATCTCCCTCCAGGGTGTAAGCCATTAGGTTCCAAATGAGTCTTTCGGAGGAAAATGAAGCCTGACGGCTCCATTGACAAGTACAAAGCTAGACTTGTGATCAAGGGGTATAGCCAACGCGAGGGCTATGACTACTTTGATACTTACGCGCCTGTGACTAGGATAGATTCTATCAGAATGATCATCGCATTTGCATCCTTACGAAACTTGGATGTTTACCAAATGGATGTGAAGACAGCTTTTCTGAATGGCGAACTAGATGAAGAAATCTATATGGAACAACCCGAAGGGTTTAAGGTTCCGGGCCAAGAAAAGAAGGTCTGCAAACTTGTGAAATCATTATACGGTCTTAAACAAGCGCCAGAAGTATGGCATGATAAGTTTGACGAGGTAATGATGAGCAACAGTTTTAAGATAAATGAGTCTGATAAGTGCGTATACTTTAAGGACACATCTGAAGGGTATGTCATTTTATGTCTGTACGTAGACGACATACTCATCATCGGAAGCAACGATAGGATGGTCAAGTCCACCAAGGACATGTTGAACGCACGATTCGATATGAAAGATTTGGGTCTGGCTGATGTGATTCTTGGAATCAAAATACTAAGAAGACCGGATGGTCTGAGCTTGAGCCATTCCCACTACATTGACAAGATCCTTGAGAAATTCAACAAGGATGATACAAAGATAGCTAAGACGCCGATAGACGTAAATGTTCACCTTAGTAAACACCGAGGGAGTAGCGATTCTCAGACAGAATACGCTAGAGTTATCGGAAGTCTAATGTATTTGATGAGCTGTACACGGCTAGACTTACCTTGCGCCATTAGCAAACTAAGTAGGTATACGAGCAATCCGAGTGCTGAGCACTGGAAGGCCATAGTCCGAGTAATGAGATACCTTCGGTATACTCGAGATTATAGCCTATGCTACGGCAGGTATCCACCCGTATTGGAAGGATACACAGATGCCAATTGGATTGCGGATAATAAGGATTCAAAATCCAGAAGTGGATTTGTCTTTATGCTAGCCGGTGCAGCTATTTTCTGGAAATCCTCAAAGCAAACGTTAATTGCCAGATCCACCATGGAGTCTGAGTTCATAGCACTAGACAAGTGTGCAGAACATGCTGAATGGCTTCGGAATCTACTTGAGGATATTCCAAACTGGGAAAAACCAGTTCCTCCTATTTGCATTTATTGTGACTGTCAGTCAGTAATAGGACGAGCTCAGAACAAATTGTATAATGGTAAGTCTAGGCACATTCGCCGTAGACACAAAACCATTAGGCAACTTCTCAATACGAGTATTATCTCGATTGACTATGTCAAGTCGAAGGATAATTTAGCGGATCCATTAACCAAAGGGTTAACCAATGAGTAACATGACAAGTTAGTGGTAGGAATGGGTCTGAAAGCCCTACCCTATGCTGGGAACGTTCCATGAAGGAAAACCCAACCTAGGTGGTACCTGGGTTCAATGGGACAACCTACTTGTGGAACGAAGCACGGTCACTGTGGGGGCAAGCCGGATCGCCGACTTAACACCCCTCCGTTCCTACTAAATATAGTGACTCCCGAAAACGATGAGGTTAGCATGACGCTTTAATGATTCTTGAACTATGGACAACGAGGTCCAAGTGGAGTAATCGGGATACTCTTACAAGAATCACCTATGTAAGAGTGAAGTGCGGTCGCTTCAACAGAAGGATTTTGGGCTGATCTTGTCTGACACTCTCGCAGAATCAGATGCGTGTTCCACGACCATAATGGGCACACCCATGAGAACGGAATGATGGTTGGTTGAAACTTGTGTATTGTATATCGTCGTTTACACAAACGGCAGTACAGTTCAAAGACATCACGTTCTACTGAACAGCCAGTAGAGAAGGTATACTTTACAAGGAGTAGGTTCAAAGTCATGAAACCTACCTACTCTTGGGCATTTAGCAGTCCTTATTGTCCGGTTGTGTTGCTTGATTTATGTGTTTTGTGATCTAGATTGCGTCTGTTCTTCTGTTAGGCCTATGTTCGTGATGTTCTTAGTATGTAAGATGTTAGTGAGCTTATGGGTGTATTGTTATGTTGTGAAATAAAAGTGTGAAGTAGGCCACCTAGTGGTACAAGGCTTATCTGAGTTTAATTAGATATTAGAAATTATAAATCAGTTTGAGATTAGAAACTAAGGTCACGCGGGTGACGTCGTTCATCTGGTGGTCTCGAGGGTTAAAAACGTGCGCACGGTGGTCATTGACCCCTGGCGAGAGCCAGCGGGGGCCTCAACCCCCTCCATTGCGAGAGCTTTGGAGTTATGAGTGTGGGTTTGGGTGAGAGCCTGGATTCCATTACTCCAGTAAGTATGATTTGGATTATATTAGCAGGCAGATGGAATAAGTATGCATAAGAACTAAACTAAATTTAAAGGGCAATCAGAGGTACTGTTGGATAACGATATTTGCTAATTCTTCTGATATTGTTTGATTATATATCAGTGGGTGCTAATCTATGAGTTAGTTCTAGCGTTAGATACTTCCACTCTCCCTATTTTTACAGGTAGGGACAAGGATTGAATGAAGAGCAGCCTGGAGGACAGTGAAGCGTGATGCTGGTGGATGGCCCGATGCTATTTTATTTAAGTTAAATATAGTTTGTTGGATTTGTTTACTTAAATTATTAGAATGTTGAATGTTGTTTTGAAGGCTTCCGCAACGTTTCAGTTATTTACTCTGATTAAATGATGAATTGTTTTTAAATGAATATGAATGTTTGATTTTATTTCTAAGTGTTTTTAAAATAGTACGCTTGGGAATACCAAATTAGTGACAACCCGACTCGCTAACTCGTCGGTTCGGGTTACGCGGGTTGGGGTGTTACATTCAACTTCAGAGTTATTGCAAGTTACATGAATTAATTTTCATTCATGTGGGGGATTGTTGGAAATTTTAAAGTAAATTGGACATTTTCGGACATAAATTCGGTTGGGTCCACAAATTATTTTTCCAAAATAATTATGGACGATTAATCTCGTAAGCAAGACGAACGTCTTGACATATTACACGCCATAAACGGTGCTCGGGTGAATGAGAAATTAATTCTCAAAGTTGAATCATAAGGTAGAGTAAATGCCTTTGTCCCACACCGGCTTATTAGAAAATATAAGCCCGGCTTATTAGAAAATATGTGTAAGTCCGGTGTGAGACCAGTGTACCAGTTCGACTAGGTCACATATTTTCTTTATTATACTGAGCAAGACCGGTGTAGTAACCAGCGTGCCAGGTCAGGCCTGTGTCTCAGTCTTCCTCTAAGATAATGTTGCTGGTCGGGCCAGATCAACATTGGAGAATTAACCATGTCGGATGGTTTCGAGCCCTCTCCAAGGACCAAAATGCACCCTTCTTCCAAGGCCCCCTCTTCCGGGTGATTAAGTCTTTTAATGACCCTTTGATATCTACTATCCCGGGAAGACCTTAGCTCACCCTCCCGTTCAAGTCTTCTCTGAGAAGGGGGAATCCGAACCGGTCGAAATTGGATGCATCACGGTGGACGATCCTCTTCTATTTCTTTTAATGGGCATCTTTTAATCCCCAATCAATTTGACGGTTTCGGCTGATTCCCCGATACCGGTCAAACCTCATGGGCCCGTGTAAGTACGGTTTGAACCTTCTTCCAGGTCCAACCCTCTTCCGGGTTTATATTTTTTTTTATTTTATACTGAGCAAGACTCCAGCGTGCCAGGTCCGGGCCTGTGTCTCAGTCTTCCTTGCTAGACGTCTTGTACAAATAAGCAAAATAACATGGCTTAATTTATTTCACCCTGTTACCCACTCCAATATGTAGATGGTGGGATGTGGGCCCATTATGAAATAAGTGGGGAAGTGCCTCCTGCACACCTTTTTTTGGACTGAAGTAATTGGCAATTATGGCATTACTCCCTCGTCATTATCCTCTTTTCCTTTATGTGGTCGGCATCCATGGCTGTCCACCCTTTTTTTACTTGTCATCTTCCTCTTTGAAGTAGAGATTGCACGTTCCTGCTCCTCCTTTTTTTTTCTTTTTTGTCATCTTCCTCTTTGAAGGAATATAATTTTGAAAAGAGATGGTGCGATGGTAAAATGAAAAGACCCCAGCTCCATCTCTCCTACACGATCACTGGTTGTTTTCTTTCGCTTGTCCTCTTCCTCCTTGGAAAGAATTCGGCTCCGACAACCTGGATTAACGAGACCACTGGTGAGCATGATCTATGCTGAAACTGAATTGACATTTTCCCCAGCGACGGAACCCTAGACCCGCCGGGAGTTAATCGAACGTCCTGGGAACTAATTCCTTCAATTAATTAGTTCCAAAGATGCGTTTGGACTGCCATATGATCCCTTCACGACCCCTTGAGGCGAAATGGAGCTTCTGAAGGGGAGGCGCGAACACACATCCGACACATGAGGATGATCAACCATGTGCTCATAGCTATCACTTGAATTCTTGATCATTATGTAACTTCCAAACCCCACTCCACACAACAGCCAAATCCCCACAATCACATATCCGTGGATCCCCGTCTTCGTCCTTGACTATTAGAATATTAAAAAAAAATTCTTGAACATCAGACTGTTTCCTGAACTAATCTTTAAAAAAACAACATATGAGGGAAAAGACGAGACACGTACGACCCAGTAGTGCTTGTCGGTGATGTTGTAATTACTAGAGCCACCTCCTCCGCCACCGCCGCCATGGCTGAGCAGGGCATTATGGGCATTGGCGAGAGGAGTGTCGCGGCGGGCGTAAGACCTATAGTTTTGTCTAGGTTGTGCATAGTGTGACCTGTGACGGTTATAAGCATACTTGGGTGGAACAAACATTTTCTGGGGTGGAGGATGACTATATCTTGGCATAGTTCTCCACTCAGAATTTCTTGGAAAACTCCTATCTACCCCATAGTGTGTATAGCCTCGTGTATAGTGGGGGTTAGAAGGTTTTCTTCTGAAATTGTTTCCTTTTTGAGGTCTGTCCAGCTTCCTATAGTTCTTAGGAGGGACTACCTTTTTGGGAACTTCTGTTGGTTTCTCCTTTTCCTTTCCTTTCTGCTTATTGGGTTTAGCAGTAGGTTTAGGAGGGATGAAAGTTGTTCTCCCTTTCCTTTTGGAACTGGAGGGGTCAAACCCAAGTCCTTCGCGACCCTTATGTTTGGTCGTTTCAAAAAGCCTATCCACTGCTTCTTTGGACTTAATTATCCCTAGCTCCTTGTTGAGGGATTTCACCTTTTTAGAGAGAGATTCATTTTCAGCTTTAAGTTAAGTGATCTCATCTAGTTGACTTTTCCGACCTTCAGTCAACTTGAGATTCTCTTCACTTAATAACTTGTTCTCTTCTGTTAAGGATGAGTGTTTGAGATTTATCTCCTCAAAATCTTCCATCATCTTTTTGAACTGGTCAAAAAGATTTTCAGAAGTTGGTATGCTTTCATAAGAAGATGAGCAGGAGGTTTGTGAGGTTACCTCTTGATCAGCATCATCTTTGGCCATTAGGCAGAGAGTGTCATCTTCTGACATAGTCCACCTATCTTCATGGTTGGACTTCTCAACTCTGCGCTCCATGCAGACGAGAGCTTCTTCATCCGAGCTTGAGCTGGATGACTTGTCACTTTCAGCAGCAACCATTGCCTTCTTTTTCTTCTCATTCCTTTCTCTCTCTCCGTACTTCTCCACCTTTGGGTACGGGCATGCTGACTTCTAGTGGCCAGGCTTCCTGCAGTTATAACACAAATAAGATTCAGGAGGGAAGCATTTTGGGAGAAACCTTACATTCTTTTCTTTGGGAGAAAGAACGTGGTTAAGTGATAGAAGATCATTTAATATCTTGTGGTATCTTTCATCCAACATATCAAATGATTCTCCGAGAAGCATTTTGAAGCTTTTGAACTTCTCAAGCAGGACTTCTATCTTCTGCTTTCTCAGGTCCTCTGATCCCTCACATAGCTTCCCAAGACCTTGCCAAATCTCCATGGCAGTCTTGAGATGCTTGATCTTGGAGAAGGTGATGGGATTAAGATGGCTGCTTTGGCGACGTTGTCCAGATTGTGCTTTATGCAATCTCTATCATCCCATTTTTCCTTGGAAGGAGGAGGAGTTTGCTTCTGGATAAGGAGTTTAGAAATCTCTCTTTATCAAGCTTTTTGGGCTAACTGTGAAAGAGATAGCTTTGTTGTTAGAGATTGCTTCATTTTGGTTGTCTATCTCATCGCATCTTCTCTAGTCTTCCAAGGATGCTATTTATAGCTAGATTGGATAATCTACCCGTTGAATCAAAATAGACTATCCGTTGCATTTGCTGGCTTCAATTTTTGAATGAAGATTGTGATTTGAAGATTCCTCGTTGGAATGGGTGTTTGGACATACCCAATTGTTTGAGGAGGGATTTCTTTTTCCACAGAATCCGTCTTCAAGCTGTTGTTCAAGAATTCTGAACTGTAGCACTTTACTCTCTTTGTCTTCTAGTGCTTGTTTAGGAATTCTGGACAAGCTCTTTAATTTAAGGGGTCCAGACTTGGTCTTTAAGTCATTTGTTCTTGAATCAGCATAGTTATCTTCTATCTAGCCGTTGAAAATCAAGAGATAGATTTTTCCTTACCAACGGGTAGAATTTCTTCATTCAAGACTTAGACAATTTTCTAAGTCTTTTCTCACCTGTCTGCTTTTGAGAGTTCCGATCTTTCTTGAGGCATCCGGTTCTTGGCTGACAAATCTGGAAGAGTCATTCTCAGTCTTCCGGGTGAGAAAGAGATCCGCGCTAGTCTTCCGACTTGGATGACTTAGCCTTCAGCGGGTTGTAGCGAGACATCCGGTTATCATGTAGTCTTCTAGATTGGAGGATTTTCATCTGCTTTGAGAAATCCTTACTTGTCTCTGTCATTTCCGATCAAGATATCCAATTTCCAAATCACTGAATTTGATTAAGTCTTCAGGCATCAAACCGCTTAAAGAAATATCACAACCTTATTGGAAATCTCAAGAACTCGGTTTTAACAATATTTTCTAAAAAGAAAAATTACATTGAATATTGGGGGAGACCTAAAGTCCCTATTACATTCTAAATACATCATCATCAAAATCTATAATATTTTTCCCAACAATTTCCCCCTCTTTGATAATGACAAACAAGTGTTTAAGAGTTCTGGTCGCTGTACTGAGAACTAATTTTATAACTTTCTTTTAGTTTCTCATAATATACAGCTTGTTAACAAAAACTCTTAAACTAATACTATTCAAATTACAATAATTCCTAAACCAAGTCTTGTCTTGAGATTTTGTGATATTTTCTGCCATTAACCGCTTTCAGCGTCAGCAGATCTTGCTAATCTGCGCGGATGGCGTTGCGTTTGATAGACTTTGAATGTCTTTTCTTCTCATAAGGCTTTCTCCATTGCCGTCTATGAGGGTGAGAAAGAAAAATTTCTCCATTGAGGATATTTTTCTTGGTGTTTTTCTCAGACAGTGAGTTTGAAGACTTTTCATGTTGAAAGAATTGTTTGTGATAGGAATAAATTGGGATGTCTTGATTTAAATAGGAGAGGAGGTAGAGAGAGGGGAGGTTCACGGGTTCCATAAAGTGAGTAGTTGGAACGGTGAGAGTAAAAGAGTTTCAACTTCCAAGAAGTTTAATTCTGAAAAGTTGAAGGAATCTTTTACCAATTACCAAAGAATTGAAACTGTTCCAATTTGAAAATCAGTTTTGTTTGGTTTGAGAAAGGTAACTGTTTTAGTTTGGCTAAGCCCAAAAGAGTGGCTCAAAAACAAATCTTATGCACTAAAGGGAAATTATTCCTATTGGGTTCTCAAGGCCCAAAATAAAACTATCATATTTCATTCCCTATAGTTCTAATTTCTAATTAGGACGAGGTAGTACCAAAAAGAATATGAAATTTATTTTTAAAAGAAAAGTGGTACTATTTTTCCAAAGTCCTGTACAAAAAAAATCCTAAGGACCAGTACTTTTAGAGCTAGTTGGAAAATGAATTAAGGATTAAAGCTCAGTTTAGGAAGGTAGATTATGTAAAGTACCTGAATCGGAGATTTCCAACTTTAGTACTAAAACTGAGATATCCATCTTCCATTGCTTAGAGTTCATCAATAATTCATTGCCAAAAACAATTGTTAGCCAAAAAAAGTTAAGTTCCCCCTGAATGTATGCGCTCAGGAATAAATCTCAAAATCATACTTGAAGTAAGCATAATCAAGCATAATAAGCACAATTAAGAGAAATATTGAAGCAATGTTTAAACCAATCAAGCAATGTTTAAACAAGAAGGTGTTTTCATCAAAGCAAATTAGTGTTTTCACATACTTTCCCCCTAGTTTGATGAAAAAAGCCTTCAGTGCTTCTTGCGCTTTGAAGATCTGGCAAGCTCACCGATGCCTTGCATATTTCCACAAAGTTCTTTAATGCGCCTTATGTTGTGGTATCTCTCCTTTGTTTGGTTATCATTTGGGAAATGTGTCACAATGGTTCCAACAGCCTCTGTTCTATCCAGTCCTAAGCTAGATAGATGTTGTGCTGAGTTCTTCGGATTATTTCTCTGAGCTTCGAGGATCAGGTCAGTCATTTTCAGATGCGAGGGAATATAAGAGATTTCTCCTTCTTTGACTGCGATAGGGAGCTCTGGAATCAAGGATGGAATGTGTTGTTGAAGAATTACTTCCATCTTGCGGTTGCCAGAGTTTGTGCTCAAGTGTCTGAACAGTCTGAATGCTTCCTTATGATTGTCAATTATAACCTTCAAGTAGTCTTTGGTTACTACCTGATTTGCTGAAGACACTGCCAGAGCTGATTTGATGTCCATTTGAAGAAGTGACATTTGCTTCTGCAGACTGACTGTGACATTTGCTATTTGCTCTCTGATTTTGTTAACTTCTTTGAGTTGAAGAAAACTGTCAGATGCATATGTCTCCATTGTGTCGCTCACAGAGTTACTCAATAGAGAAATGATCTCTAGAATCTTATCCACTGATTTTCTTATCTCCTTGAGATTGGAGCAGTGTGTCTCTTCGGATTTCTCAATCAGCTGGTTGTACCTGGCTTCCATCTGCTCTATCTCTTGCCTAAAGGAGGCATGCTGAGATGCTAGGGTTGGTTCAATCAGCCCTTGGACCTTCTTTGTCCAGATTTCCGGTACCTCATCCGGAAGTGTAGGAATGGAAGAGCTATGAAAATGGAAGTTGGTTACCTGATGAGAAGAGGGTGTTCATTGAAAAAGTTGCATAGGAAGAGATTCAGCATCTTCTTGCACATCTTCTTCATCATTGATCTTCAGCGTCCTTTCAGATTCTTCTTCTGCTTCCTCAAGTATAAAATTTGATATATCCCTAGAGAGGGAGTCTCTTTCTTCAGCCTCATTCTATTTTTCAAAAATGGCTACTAGAGATTTAGAGGCCTCCAGTTCTGCCATTTGAGTTTCCTTCTCAGTTTCTGCAGAATTCCTCTGGGCTTCTACAGCTTGCTCCTCTTGGGCTTCTACAGCTTGCTCCTCTTGGGCTTCAGTTGTTTCTGGAAAAGTGGACTGTTCCAGAATTTCTCCTAACTTCTCCGGGATCTCAAGTTCATGCTGGTTGGAGATCCCACAAGCAGTTGTGAGAATCTCAAGAACTTGAGACTAGAGATGTTGCTGAAGTTCTTCCTCTGATGCTTCTTGGTTCTGTTCTTGTGGAGTAGAGACTGCAGCTTCAGGCAGAACCGTTTCAAACGCAGATGTGGTTTCTAGAAATATTTGGAAATCCTCAGCTGTTGCTTCCAAGTTAGCCTGTGCTTCAGAAGTGAGAACCATCTGATCTTCTGTGGCTTTTGAGAAGACTGGTTTGTAGACTGCAGGACCCTCATCATCAACTTCAAATTCTGAAACTGGTGTGGTGGCCAAGTATTCCTGATGCAGGTCTTCATAGTTCCTTTGCCATACCCAGGCATCATCCAAGATTTGTTGACAGGTGTGGTTGACTGGCAGTCCTAAGCACTTCTTGATGATCTTCTCATTCTTCAGTTGTTGGTCCCAACCCAACAACTGCTCTGCTGAATTTCCAACCTTCCAAACTCTCCAATCATAGTAGAGCTGCCAGAATTGGTTATCAGCATCATCTGTTTGAGGTTGAGGTGAGGGGGTTGGAAGACTATGAGCTTCATCTTCCAGTTGTTGAGGACTCTGGTTGTGGGCAGAGGTTTCCTCAGCAGGTTCCTTCTCCTTCAATTCATCTGGGTTGACATTTCCAGATAATGAGGGAGAGGTGATTTTCCTCTTCTTCTTCCTTTGAAGTTCTCTTTGGACAGAGACTTCTTCTTCTTCTTCAAGATTTACTGGAACGAGATTCTGTGGTGCTTCTATACTGAGAGAGGGAGACACCACTTGCTTCCTTTTGGCAGTTTTCGTCAAATTGATGAGTGGGACATTGTCTGAAGAACTTTCTTCAGCAGCAGCACTAGTACCAGCTCTGTTTTCCCCTTTTGAAGACAGGTAGTATAGCCAATATCTGGCTCCATACTTCTTCCCTTTAGATGCAGCACCCATAGACTCCAAAATATGTCCAATGTACAGACCTTGGCAAAGGTATTTCTGGTTGGGCTTTCCCAGATGCTTTGATATGGAATTGAAGAAATGTGCAGCCCAATTTACCTTTGATTTGGTAATGAGAGCGTTGATGATGGAGGCTCTCTCTTGGGTGATGTCATCAGCATGTCCTCCACTTCCACATTCGAGGCCGGCGATGACCAATTCCAGAACAAGTTTGTAGTCGTTGTTCAGGTCTGCTTTCTTCGCTGGGCCAGAAGGAATTTGCCCAGAAATTCCAATAATATTCCAGTCCAGATTTTTTACTGGAAATCTCCCAATTTCAGCTCCAGAGTTGGGAAGGTGAAGCTTTTCTCCCAATTTCTTCTACGAAAGCTTCACTTTGGTACCTGCAACAATGGACTTGATGACTTGAATCGTCCTCTATGGGTCCTTCTTTGAATGAGCAGTCTTGACCTCTCCATTTTTGTAGAATTCAAGAACTTCTTCTTCATATTTGAGGTGGATCTCCATATGAAGGAATTTGGAGAGTTCTTGAGCAGCTATCATCTCCATATAGTTTTGATAGAACGCCGGTGACGAGCATTTGGCTTCCAATTTCTAAAAATGGACATTAGCGCCAACAATCTTCATTTTCTTAGGAATTTCAGTGAGAAAATCTGAAGAATCTGAAGAAATTTTAGGGTTCTTGAGGTAATTCAAAATTTTCGCGAAGAAGACGAAAAAATTTGAGTGGGCGGTTGAGATCTGAATAGTGGCGATTTGGTTTGATTTGGGTGGTTTATGCGGCTAGTGGCGATTGGGTTTTTGACTATTCCCAAGGCCATGTGCCTACCCAATATATTGACAGACGTGGAAAGTGGACTGCCACGTGTACTGCACTCAGTCTAATTGAATTAGACCAATTTTGTGAAGTAAGTCGGAAAACTTGGCTTCACTTAGTGGTTTTGTGAAGATATCCGCCAGTTGTTCTTCAGTTGAGATATACTCAATTTTGATATCTCTCTTTTCCACATGATCTCTGATGAAGTGATGCTTGACATCAATGTGCTTAGTGCGAGAATGATGCACTGGATTTTGTGAGATGGCTATAACTCTTTGATTGTCACAAAAGATTGTCACTTCTCTTGTCTTGACTCCATAGTCCAGTAGTTGTTGCTTTAGCCACAAGATCTGAGCACAACAACTACCAGCAGCAATGAACTCTGCTTCTGCTGTTGATGTAGAGATGGAGTTTTGTTTCTTACTGAACCAAGAAACAAGATTTCCACCAATGAATTGACAAGTACCAGATGTACTTTTCCGGTCAACTTTGCATCCGGCAAAGTCAGAATCTGAGTATCCCACTAACTCAAATGAATTGCTCTTAGCATACCACAAACCGATGTTCTGAGTTCCTTTGAGGTATCTAAGAATTCTTTTAGCTGCTATCAGATGACTTTCCTTTGGCTTTGACTGGAATCTGGCACAAACACCTACTCCATATGAGATATCCGGACGGCTTGCAGTAAGATAGAGTAGTGATCCAACAATTCCTCTGTAGAGAGTTTGATCAACATCCTTTCCATCTACATCCATATCAAGCTTGGTGGATGTACTCATGGGGACAGAAACGGATGACTTCTGATCAACTTTGAATTTTTTGATAAGATCCCTAGTGTACTTGGCTTGGTTGATGAGAGTCCCTTCACTTCTCTGTTTGATTTGAAGACCAAGGAAGTAGTTGAGCTCCCCCATCATGCTCATCTCAAATTTTCCTTGCATGAGGGTTGAGAACTTGGTGCAGAGATCTTCCTTAGTTGAGCCAAATATAATGTCGCCCACATAGATTTGGACCAATAAGAGATCTTCTTCATCTTGTAGTTTGAACAATGTCTTGTCAATGACTCCTTTGGTAAATCCATTTTCTATAAGAAATTGAGACAATGTATCATACCAAGCTCTTGGTGCTTGTTTGAGTTCATACAGCGCCTTTTTGAGTCTGTACACTTGATCTCCCTTAGTGTGTAACTCTAATCCTGGAGGTTGTTCCACATAAACTTCTTCCTCGAGGTTTCCATTTAGAAATGCGCTTTTGACATCCATTTGATAGACTTTGAAATCTTAATGAGCAGCAAAGGCTAGAAACAGCCTTATAGCTTCAAGTCTAGCAACTGGAGCGAAGGTTTCATCAAAATCTATACCTTCTTCTTGACAATATCCTTTGGCAACCAACCGGGCTTTGTTTCTGACAACAACGCCGTTTTCATCCATCTTGTTCCGAAAGATCCACTTTGTCCCAATGACATGTTGATGAGTAGGTCTGGGAACAAGTTTCCAGACGTCATTTCTGGAAAATTGGTTGAGTTCTTCTTGCATTGCATTAATCCAATCAGAATCAGCTAGAGCTTCTTCAATATTCTTTGGCTCCACTTGTGAGATGAAACAAGCAAGCATAGCTTCTTGATTCTGTTGAGCACTCCTTGTGCGAACGCCAGATTTAATATCTCCAATGACTTGTTAAGGAGGATGATCCCTTAACCAACGAAGATTGTGTTGATTAGGGTTGATTGGTTGATCTAATTCAGCTTCTGGTTGAAGAACAGAGTTTGTTGGTGATTCTGGATGGATTGGCACTGGGTCGCCATTTCCAGAATTGTCACCGTTTGAGTGATCCGGAATAATGGAAGGCTGGCCATGATTTCCGTTAGGCTCAGCACTGTCTGAATCCGGGTTTCTCTGTGAAGTATTCAGTGGTAGACTTCCGAATGGAATGAACTCCGTAGGCTTCATTCTATCTCCTTCATTGATTTCTTCATCCTTGTCTGAGAGATCCAGAACCTCATGATCATGCTTTGATGGCTTGTCAACCACATGTTTTTCATCAAAAATAACATGTATTGATTCTTTAGTGATCATGGTTCTTTTGTTGAAGACTCTGAATGCTTTGCTCACCATAGAGTATCCAAGGAAGATGGCCTCATCTGATTTCTCATCAAAAGTGTTCAGATGATTCTTCCCATTGTTTAACACAAAGCACTTGCTCCCAAAAATATGGAAATATAATATATTAGGCTTTCTCCCGTTCCACAGTTCATAGGGAGTTTTGTTGTGCCTTTTATAAATCATACTCCTATTTTGAGTATAGCAAGCTGTGTTAACAGCTTCAGCCCAGAACCACCGGCGGGTCGGAGCGTTTTCCGGCCAACTCCGGCGAAATTGACGGTGGGCACCAACTCCAATGCGGTCGTGGAATCCGTGCGACCTCCAAGGACCCCTCAATTGCAAGATTTGATGACGATTTGCAAAACCCCCCATTTTGGATCCAATTTCGATTTTAGGGTTTTTTCGAGTAGAAAAATTCAGATTCAAGAAGTTACAGGCAAAATTAGACAAAATGGTTTGGATATTATTGATCCTCGTCTCAAGACGAAGAGAATGACATTGGTCTTGCCGGAATCGGAAAAAGTTCATTTTCCGGCGACTTTGACCGGCGGGCGGCGGCGGCGGGGCCTGGAAGAAAAGAAAAGAAGAAATGGGGTCAAATTGCAAATTTTAAAATATATAAAATTCGAATTTGGCCCTAATGACCGGAAGTTAACCTAGAAACGGGCTAATGGCTCATTAGTGAAAGGATTGTGTAAGTTCAGGGATTTTTGTGAAAGGATTTGAAGTTCAGATACCACTTCGAAATTCCAGCTAAAGTTCAGGTACCATTGGTGAAATTTACCCCCTTTTTTGGTGTTACCTTGCCAACGTGGGATTTTTATTAATATCAGGGGTGTGTACACGGTACATGAAATGGGCTCGAAAGCCATTAATGGTGGAGCTACAAGCTCTTAAACAAGAAAATATACATAATCTAGAGAGAGAAAGAAAGTGGGCAGGGGAGAGTGTGAGTTTTTGGCCTCCTTAACATTGAGGGGGAGCCCTCCTTTTATAGGAGTAGCTTGAGCATCTACGGAGGAATATTCTATTATTCCTCCATTTTATTAAACATGACCGGTTTGACTGTTCTTCGTAAATAATTGGGAAATGTGGACCGAGCCACGTATTATTTCTCATCAGTCCCAAACCGTGCTCATCCCTAGGTGTAATCATAAGTATGTTTATCACACGTTAATTTAATATCAGAAATCAGTTTGGTGAAATATTGTCTACATTGTCTTTAGACATGTCCAATCTAGACTTGAAAAACTTTTTAAGTAAAAAAATCTTATTCGGCAAAGAAGTTTCAGTATAAAGATCATCAAATTTTTTCCAAAGATCTTTAGGACATTCCAAAATACCAACTTTTATAATCATAGAGTTAGTAAAGTTCAATTAAATAATGAAACAATCAATTTCATTCATTTAACTCTTTTTCCTTTAGTGTTTGTTTCTGTATATGAATTACAAACAATCCTATAAACTTTTTATGAACAAGAACGCACTTCAACTTTGATTTCCAACTATAATCAATTTTACCATTGAAAAGAGTCAAAATATACTGATTCATAGTGGACATATCCACACAAGAAAGAAACAACCAAAACAATCAAACACAAAAACTCACCACAAAAGAGAATACAAACTCAACAAGTCATCACCACAAAGGTAAAAACCTTGGTCTGATTTGTAAGTTTGGCTCACTGTGTTTGAAGCTCTTACACGAAAAAAATTGAGAATAATACATTACAAAATTGCTTTAGCTAATCTCGTTGGTCTTTCACACGGGCACAAACTAAAATAGGATTAGAGAACGAAGTGGAATAAAATATCCCTAAAAATTGCTACGAAAGCAAAGAGATACAGAGTCTTATTCCTGCGCGAATATAATGCATAGATTCAACTTACCTACCCCACGAAGGAAAATTAAGTGCTTTAAAAAGAGTGAGACTGTCTCTATTCGCCTGAACCTCCTCTACCCAATGTTATTAGAACCGGACCGGACCGGCCGGTCCAACCGGTCGGACCGCGAACCGGTGAGCACTCCGGTCCGGTTCAATGGTAAATCCGGAAACCGATCGACCCCCCCAAACCCGGGAAACCCGGTAGAACCGGTGGACCGGGTCGACCCGGCCGACCCGCGGGTCGGGTCCAATTTTTTTTTTTGCTATAAGATAAAATGTTGGAGTTAGGAATCGAACACTAAACCTCACCATACACGGATACACCTCTCAAGACTCTAACCACTTAAGCTACTAAGCACTTGTTACCAAAATCATGCAGAATAGTATATATAGTGTTTCTTATTTGTGCTGAGGGAATTTAAAATTTTTTTAACTATTTGTAAGAAAGAATATGTTTGTATTGCGTAGTTATTTATAATCTTTTAAAATATTTCAAAGTAAAAAATAAATATTATTTTTTGTATTAAATAATACGGAGTAATGAATAATTTACATCTAAACAAATATTATCATCTATAAAATGAAGAAATACTCCGTTTATACTAATTATATACTTGGGGTATTACAAAACATGGGAAGTGTGAAAGAATATATGAACAATAACATTGAAAATAACATGGAGAAGAAAAAACACAATATTAAATATTTTATTTAACATTAAAAATAATATTTACATCTTTCCTTACAAATGATAGGTATTTAAGTTATGTGGTAATATTTTATTATCTTTAAAAATAGTCCACAAAACATGGTATTATTTAATTTTTTATTATCTAAACATAAATATGAATGTTATATACCAAGGCATGGGTCGTTGATCGGGTCGTTGACTCGAGTCAACCCGGTTCAACCGGTTAACCCTTGACCCAGTAGCTTATCCGGTTCGACGTCCGGTCCGGTTTTCAAAACATTGCCTCTACCAAGCCAGAATTTTGCTGACTGGAATCGCCAGTTGTCTACTACCTTCAACCACATGGATCATTTGAGGCGGCTGCACTCCGGCTTGCCAGAGATCAACGACCGTTGCTAGTTGGTCGCTTGACGGACACATGTAATCTGAAAAGAAGAAATCGGAGACAAAGATTACTGAATCGGATAAAAGACACAACGTACTGGAGTAATATTGTTGACCACAAAGGTTTGACCAAAAGAAAACAAATATAAAAAACAAAGGTGAACTCAACCATCGTTTGGTGTATTTATTTATTTATTTCAATTAGGTTCGGGTCACCATAAAATGAGTACATAATTATGCACTACTAAATTACCCAAAGGAGCAACACTTCACTCGCAAAGAAACTAAGAAGAACATAAACCGCTCACACAGAGGAAGAACTCTCAAAGACTCTATTTTTTCCACACCTAAACACAAGGCACAAACCATCACAATTTATACGAGGATCAGGGAGCTAATTAAGACAAACTTAGTTGGGTTAGGGAGAAAATAATGGGTTGAAGTAAATGGGCTGCTAGGTTGGATAGTCAAATATTATTAATAAGTTTGTGCTAATACCCAAATAAATTAATAATGGTCAATTATTTGGAAAGAAGTTTACCTAGTTCCCTAAAGATACTTGTTTGGATTACGAAGCTTGGGACGCTATGGCCCCGTTTGGCATCAGCGTCAGAGATTAGCGTTAGCGTTTTGAAAAAGCTATCCGACGGTAGCCTTTAGCGTTAGCGTTTTCAGAATTAATCTGCACCGTTAAAATTTCATTCAAAACGCTAACGCTAATCGAAAAAGCTGTTACCAAACAAAGCCTATATATACTTCCCTAGGGCATACGAGTATGGGGAGAAGTCTTACATACTATTTTTAGAAATCACCCCTAATAGGACTAAAACATTGTGTTTATCGCTAAAATAGGAGTTCATGTTTTTTATCCCCCAAATAGGACCTCTCCCGCCACATTCTTTCTTTCTCTCCCGATTTTGCCCTCTTTTTCCTTTCCGTGTCACAATTCACAATCTGCCCCGTCTACATTATAACTCTTTGTAATACACATTACCACATTACATACTGTGACACTTTACATTACAATGGTTCGTAATATTCATCACCACATTACAAATTATGACACTGGTAATATCCACATTACATACTTTGTTGGACTATCATGAATTTTTTTAATTGCATATTTTTATTTTTTTGTTATGCATTTAAAGTCAACATGTCCATATGAGTTTAAAGGACAAAACATGGACATGTTGTGAATTCTAATTGGATCAATTTATTTGCGTTCATGCGGTGGCTGCTGTTAGGAGACGTCCCGACTTATCTTGTTATGATTTTATTTCTCCTTTCTACAAAATTGAGACGTTAGTATATATGTACATATGCTGGTATAGTCCACCCAAACACATAGAAATCCTATTTCATAAGTGGAAGATCCAAACACTATTTGATATCACTTTATGTTGCATTACATGACTTTTTTTAGTATGATTTAGTTGTGTTAAAATTACTTGTACTAAGATGTAATGTACTTTTTAAAATGTCCTTCCTTGTTGACACTTTTATTTCATAATTTCGTTTCATTTAAATAACCTTTATCATTCAACGCTGTGTACAGTGCCACAAATTGACATATACATGACCAACTTTAGGGACTCTTATAAATTGGTGTACGTGTAAATGAGAAAACTAAAATTTCATATTGTAAATGGCCACCTTATGTCAACAATAATGCAACACTTAACTTTAATAGTAATATACTTATTTTATGTTTGGTAAATAAAGGTTTGCGGCAAGATGAGAGGGAGGGTAGGGTATTTTGGGGATGGCCATGCAAACTAAGTCCTATTTGGGGAATTTATGTTTTGGACTCCTATTTAGGTATATTTGATATGTTTTNAATTTCATATTGTAAATGGCCACCTTATGTCAACAATAATGCAACACTTAACTTTAATAGTAATATACTTATTTTATGTTTGGTAAATAAAGGTTTGCGGCAAGATGAGAGGGAGGGTAGGGTATTTTGGGGATGGCCATGCAAACTAAGTCCTATTTGGGGAATTTATGTTTTGGACTCCTATTTAGGTATATTTGATATGTTTTAGTCCTATTTAGGTTTTTTTCCCTACCATTTTAGGGTCTTATTATTTTATCTCCATTATTATTCTATACATCTTGAGAGTTGTGAGATTTATATTTGGTGGAATTAAAGTTTCATCAATGTGGTTACTAACACTTCTGGTTGCGTTTTTATACCAGTATTTTTGGGAGTTATTACTCCATTTTTGGTTTTGTGCAAATTCAAGATTGATTTATTATGATTGCATTTACCCCTATTGTTTACAAGAAAGAACTTGTTATACCCACTTGCACTACAAGAAAATGCAAAAAATACGATGGAAAACACCGACGGAAAGCTAGGTTGCACTGGGATGGGTGCAGGCACATATACGGGGACGGGGACAGATTCAGGAAGCGGCATTTTTAAAAATTTCAGGATGCGAGGACGGAAAGGATTCGACAACAAAAAATAATTAAAATATTAAATATAGGCATGGAAATGTTAAAAATAATACTCTACTTAATTAGCATAAAACAATTCAATGATGTACTTAATTAGCATAAAAAGTAAAATGGAATACTTGTAATATCAAAACTATCATGTTTGGAAAAATAAATAAATAACAAATAAACTTAGTTTTTAAAATCCTCAAATAAAAACATCACTAGTCAAAACCCTCTGAGGTCAAAGCATTTTCCAACTCTGGTTCATCAAGGGAGAGTTCTGCAAACTCTAAAAATCCGGCATCATCAAAAGAGTCAAATCTGTCACCACCCACATCCCACATCTTCGTCCTTTCTTCTTCATATTGACCAGAATTTCTAGATAAAAGACGTAGATTGTTATGAACAAAAACTAAATCTTCAGCACGACTTAGATTTAACCTATTTCTCTTCAACAAATTAATAAAAGAGTATGTACTCTAATTTTGTTCACAACAAGATGATGATGATGGCTGTCCAAGCATTTTGAATGCTAAAGATTGTAGACGAGGAGCTTCAGCACCGAAGTTAACCCATCAGTTCCTAGGATCCGAGGTGTATCTCATTGAAAGAGATGTTAAATCATCAAAAGGTCCACTCTTCAGTGAAAATTGTACATATTCTCCAAGAACTTTACTATGCTCCTCGTCATTCGGAAACAACCTACGAAAGCATTTCATTTTCTCTCTTGAAATTTCAGGATCTCGATGAGGAGCTACTCTATTGGAATCTTCTTTCAACCATCCATCGTTATAAAACCTTCAAGTTGTAAGATGATATTAGAATATATAACACATGTCAATAAAAATAAGGTGTAGTAAAATAATAATAGAATACCTTGGATTTAACGAGTGAGCTAGACAATGAAGTAGAGTATTACTCTTTGTCCAACGAGCGAACAAAATATCATAAACCACATCATAGAATGGACTAAAATCTGTAAGAGGATGATTTTCTTTTTTATAAATTGCAAGCTTAACCCTCTCAATCATAGAGTCCCACATCTCATAAACTAAGTGAAGACATGGTTTATCAATATCACATGTTCTTATCATCTCATAAAGTAGATTTGTGAACTATATCATAGAGTCCCACATCTCATAAACTAAGTGAAGACATGGTTTATCAATATCACATGTTCTTATCATCACATGTCCCACCATTCATCATTTAAAACCTTTTCTTTCACAAAAGCTGCAACCCCTGAGTTATCCTCTTTGTATGAAATCCATTCATCACTTAGGACCATTGATTGAAGACCTCGTCTAATTAGCTTAAACCTTTTCAACTTCACAATGATTGATGCAAAACAAGGATCAACAACTGAAAGTAATTGAAGATGGCAAAATCGAGTAAAGATGGCAAGTTACATGTTGTGGTTCATGATAAAAAAATTTATATGAACAGCATCATAATAAACTCCAGTAATCCAGCTACACTGATCATATGTAGTTTCATTGTCATCTACGTTCACAGCCGCACAAATATTCTTCAAAGCAAGATTAAGTGTGTGGAAAACACACGGAGTCCAATAAATATGAGGGTACATGATTTCAGTAATCACTCCTGCCCCTTTGCAATTAGCCGCATTGTCTGTTACAATTTGAACCGCATTTTAATGTCCCACTTCATCAATGACTTCTTTCATAAGTTATGCAATGAAAGCTTTGTCTTTTATTTCACCAAAACAATTCACGGCTTTAAGAAACATCAGACCATTTCTAGAAGTTGCCATGAAATTAATCAATGGCTTTCTTTTGGGATCACTCCATCCATCACTACATATTGTCAGTCCTTTTTTAGGCCAAGTTCCCTTTAAAGGTTGTAATAACCTCTCGACATTAGCTTTTTCTTGTTGAAGCAAAGTAGTACGCAACTTATTATAACCAGGAGGAACATAACCGGGCAAATTATGAGATGCAACAAAAGCATAAGATCGCAAATAATGAGGATTTCTGGCCAGATTAAACGACAAACCTCTTGTAAAGTACATTCTCCCAATTTCTTGGTCTAGTAGCATTCTAGCAGCCACATCATAACATTTCATTAGAGGATTAGACTGCACATCTTGTTTTCATTTCTTATAAGAAACGTCCACATCCATTACCACACCACAAGGCAAAGGAACATCTTTAGGTTGCAAATTTTTCTTCGTCTTCTCGTACTCATCTTCCTCGTTTTTTCATTTTAATCCTGTCATTGAGATTGACTTTCTTACATATTGCAATCCCTTGATTTTTTCATGAAACAAGTGAGCCTTCACTCTAGAGTAACTCCCTACTCGTGTTTAATTACAAAAGGTGCATTTGAAATGCCAAGTTCATCCTGTCGCTCCTTTTTATCTAATTTAGTGACATACTTCCACAAAGGCAATGCATTCTCATTGGACTCATTGAAATTAACTGTGGAACTACTTTTACTCACTTGTTGAGAACCCATATTTAGGTAACAGAATTAAACTGTTCAAAAGAAAAATTTAAATCACAATGACAAAAAATTAAATAGTAAAAACAAGAATGTGATAATAATCATAGAACACAATCAATTTAATAAAAAATGACAACTAATTAAAAAACTAAATTAATATAGTAGTAATAAACAATGGTCCAAACTCTACCCATACTAAAATAATCTTAATTGGGAACCAAATCCTACTATCTACAACAACGGCAGGAAAAGAGGCTGTAACTACTCCCGCTCAATTGTGTGCGTGCAATACGACGATGAATTGTCTACAAAAACTCGGCAGTTAATGCACATGATTAAAAATTGAAAGTCTCTCTCTCCCATTATTTCACACAATGGGAGGGAGAGACTTTCAGTTTTTAATCATGTGCATTAACTTCACTTGATTAAAAACTGAAAGTCTCTGGCTTTTTAATCGGATCGGATGGTGTGCAGCTTCGCCGACCGTCGAATTCTGGGAGGCTCTGGTTCTACTGCCGGAGGCTTGCTTCTGGTAGTCATCTTTCACACATGCACTTCGGAATTCTGTGTAGATCTGATAGCGAACGGACAGTACTCAATCGATCGGAATGAAACGGAACCNNAACCCCCCCCCCCCCCCCCATCTTCGAACACCTCGACCACTCCCAGTTAAAACTCTTCCCTCATCTTCCAATGAAATCTTGGCGGTTCCTTGAATTTGTAAATGTTAACAACAAGCCTTCGATTAATTCCAACAGGTCTTCCAGGATCATTGGCTCCAACAATGAATTGCTCTGTGTTCAGATCGATCCGCGCGGTAATTTCCCTCTAACAATTTTACTCTGGAATCCTGCAATTAGAGAGGTTATACATCACATCTTGATGAAGAGGGTGAAGTTGGAAATTTTTGTTGCAGGAGTCATTCAACTGTTCATCATCTTCATTAGCAGTGACCAGCGGGTATGCTACATCCAAAGTTCAGCATCAATTTCTTAATTTTTTCTGACTACAATTTCCAAACAAGTTTGCTTTTGTTTTATATCCATTTTACTGAAGTATACCCTAATCAATCCATTTTTGGGCTGATTAATTCCTGTATATTTTCTTAATTTTTATTCACAAATAGTAAATTGAGGTGAAAATTATGATATAAATTATTATTTTCAAGCACTTTTGGGCTGGAGGGGTAGGGAAACATTGGAGAAGAAGTTGATGAACCAAGGACCATGAGACGGAAAAGGTCAACCTAATGGTTGTTGTCAAACTTTGAGTAACAATACTTCTCTATACTCCTATTTTTTTGGAGAAATAGCAATAATTTGTTCGGATTGAGCTACTCTAGAACAGTTCCAGCCCAAATAATCAGTAACCAACTTTTCTATATAGGAGCTTCTATGAGTTCTATCTTCAATAGTCCATTTTCTTTAGTATTTTAAGAAATCTTCATTGTTTGTCAGTAATATTAAAAATGCTCAAGCAAAACAAAATCTTACTTAGAAATCTTAGATTGCTATTGTGTAATTTATAGATTTTTTTCGAGTGAAAAAGCTAAAAACATATTAACATTGAAAAAAATTGATATGACTATGTGGCTTTTAGGTGCTCTAGGATTCGCGTAGAATATACGACGAATAACAAGGAGACTCTAGGATGGTGATGGCTTGGAAACAATTGAGTTTCCTTTTCTTTATTGTATTTTTCAATATCATTTGATCCCTAACCCATGCATGATGCAGGTGTAATGTTGCTACCAAATGTGCAACAATTATCCAGGGGAGTACCCATTCCAAGCTTTATTTTTTTACCTAAAAAGTACAAAGTATGTATAGAAGGGAAAATGCTAGCTATCACTGAAATTTGCAGATAAAGAGAACTATCACATGGCACCGTTATTGGGTTGATGATGGTAGCAAGGAGGCAGTTGCAAACTCATTTTATGAATTGCTTTATACAAGATGATTAAATGTCAACTAATTTTCTTTCGTTATTGCTCAATTGTGTTTTCATCTATGATGTTACCATTTTTTATGGAGCAAAGATGTTAAAGTGATGTTGAAGCCTGATGGAAGATGTCATGGAAAAAGATCTACAATCACTCAAGGTTCAATAGTTGGTAGATGCGCTGAGATAAAACATTAATCCACACATTATTGGTGCAAGATTTCTTTACTAACTTATATATACTTGGGCTTCTTAATTGATAAATGTTAATTTTTTTTGCCTATTTTGTTTTCCATTTGGTATCATGTCTATTGATAAATGTTATATTTTTTGCCTAATTTGTTTATTAACCTGATTATCTTTCATTTTAGGATATGTTTGGATTGAGGGAGGTAAAGCTAAGGTTTATTAGGTAAGTAATGGTATGTAATGAAAGATAGGTAATAGAAGGTAGGTAAAGTAAGGTAGTAAGTTGAAAATTTGTGTTTGGATATTTATTAGGTAATGTGAGGTAGGTAAAATAATAAAATTACTTAAATATCCTTGTTCTTGATTTTCTTTATTCGTTTTTTGGAGTAACATCCGTCGATTATACTTTTCCTTGTACATAGAATTATACTCCCTCCGTCCCAATTTAAATCGCCCGTTTTGACTTTTGGGCATATTTAAGGAAAATAAAAAATAGAGTTGATTTTTCAAAATTGACATTACTTTTTAAGAGGGGTAATGATGAATGAGAAGATAAGGTGAAAAAAATGACTTATTTTAAGGGTAGTTTAGGTATTTTATTTTTAGTAGTGTACGAAAACAACTAACAGGCAATTTATTTTGGGACGGAGAAAAAAGGCAAACAGGCAATTTAAAATGGGACGGAAGGAGTATAATATTCTAATTACGCAAAATAATATTTTGATAAATATTTATAAGTTAAATGTCATAAAAAAATTGGATCAATTGCAACCATTCTGCTTCAACAAATAGTTGAAAAAAATACAAAAACTTTTTAACATCAATTTCAAACATTGTATTTTAACAAACAACAAAAAATACAAAAATAAATCCTTGCATCAATTTCAAACTTTCTAATTCAACAAACATAAAAAAAAGAAAAAAATTTCTTTTGCATCAAATTCAAAGATTCGATTTTAACAAATAGCAAATAAAAATGGGAAAATAGCAAAAAATCAATGAAAAAAAGAAAACTAGAAATAAGAAAAAAAACCAGAAATAAGGGAGAAAAAACACATGCTTTCTTTAATTGGCAAAAAAGTAAAAAACCTTACTGGAAGGAAAGAGTAAATTTTACCTCAGTTGCCCGCACAATCGGCGGACGGAGATATTCCACTGTTACGCGGTTACTTTACCTCCTCTCACCTCCATTTACCTATCTATATTTCCTCCCAAGGGGTATTCAAAAATATCCGATCCGAAATATCCGTCCACGATCCGGACCGATACGATCCGAAAAACGGATATCCGATCCGATATTTTAGCTTTCGGATATTTCGGATCGGATATCCGAAAAAAATCGGATCGGATATGGATTCAATTTCTGGAATTTTTCGGATAATCGGATATCCAATTTTTTTTTTTGCATTATGTTTTTGGAATTTTATGGATATATATTATGACTATATGTTTAAATGTAATTTTATGTTGATTTTGGAACTCAACCATTTTGGACTTTTTACATTAGCATTTTAGAATCTTTTGTTTTAATAGTGTTATTTTTGTTTGTTTAGTAAAAATTACCAAAGTTACTCCCAAATTAAATTTGGTATCATTTTTTTATCAGGCCATTACCTAGTGGTGGAAGTTTTCTTTTAGTAAATCTATATTGAATTTGATATTTTGGGTTGATTTTGCTATTTTACTTTTTTTTTTGTAAATTTTGGCTAAAAACTCAACTTTTCAGATAATCCAGTGATCCGATCCGAAAAATCGGATATCCGAATTTCGGATATCCGAATATTTTCGGATCGGATATGGAATGAGTTTTACGTGATCCGAAATTTTCGGATATCTGAATTTTCGGATCGAATCGGATCGATCCGATTGAACACCCCTATTCCTCCCCCAAACATGGTAAGTTTTAATTTTACCTTGTTCTACCGTCCCCTACCTCCAAATAAAGATAGTGTTATAGATTCTCAAAGAATTCATAAATGATGGATTCTAGTGGATTCTTGAGTGCTTCTTATAAATACAAATCTGGGAACAAATCTTCCGTGGTAACTAGAGATTTTGAAGCCTTATTTGGAACGCAGAAGCTTCTACCTTTTTTCTATTGACTACTGTGCATCTCTCTCATTGGGGATATCCGATCTCCCTTCGCTTGCTGCTCTATTAGGTTCTTTTCTTTCTTCTGCTCTTCCCTGTTGTTTTCTTCTTCTTTTTTTTTCGTTTCCCTTCCTCTGCTCTGTTCTCTGGCACTTCCTCCACTCTGCCCTTTCTTTTGCCTCGCTGATGCTGATTTCTCCAAACGTGGTGTCGCTACCACCGGCGCCGGGCTAAAGCACCGTCTGTCTCTGGGGGAATTCTCCAGACTGAGAGGTTGTTCGCTCGATCTCGCCTTGCCGCTGCTGGGTTCGTGGATCTCTACTGCCTACGCTGCTAACAAGGTTCCGTCGCCGGGGAGCTGCCGTCACATGTTGATGTTGATGGACGACGACACGGTTGCTGTTGTTGGGTCGCCGCTGATTTTGAACTAATGTTTCAGTCTAGACCGAAATCAATTCAGAGTTTATACTCTAGATTTACAAACCAAATTCATACGACGTGCATCGAAAATCTCTTCAGAGTTTTATTTTGGGGTTTCTCAAATTAAACCTGAGATTTCATTCTTAAGAAATTAATGATTATAGTCCAACATTTTCCTAGGCACCCGATTGTATCGGAGGATAAGAAAACAGAAGTGGATGATAAAATAGAGGAGAAAAGCTGCAATAAGATCCAGCAGAGATGAGGATGAATGTGTTCAAATTCATTCGAGCCGAAACGTTAGCAGGCCATTAATATTCTTTTGTAATCAATTTTTTTAATTAGAACAATCTTTAGACATTTTAGAATATAAACAAATCCAAATAATAAAATACATTAAAATCTATGAAAGTTTATATAGAATTAAAATACTCCATGGAGTTTACACAATTTATTGATTTTAAGATTTCTAACATAATCTTTTATAATCTGAATTGAATAGATCTCCCTAAGACTAAATTTGTCCCAATTATGGAGAGTCGTGTAACGGATTTCCTAATCGCCGTTTACCGCGCTACAAAGGAATCGCCAATCACAAACATCACCAAGCTTGGCAGCATCCCTCCTTCTTATCCTATATAAGCATCAACAACTCTCTCCATTTCTCACCAAATAACTCAATTCTTTCTCCTATCATGTTTCTGAGAGTGTGAGGAATGCGGTGGTGCTATCATATTGGTGAGAAGTCGTCGGAGCAAGCCGTAGTGTTCACTGAAAGTTTTCTCGTTCAATCGCTAGAAAATTATCAAAACCTTCATTAAGCTCCAAGGTAAGCACGTAAATATATCTAGTGACTAGAATGTTCGTATAGATCGTTTCTACGTTCATAAATGGTCGTTCGGTTAGTTTTGTGTTTGAAATGTTTGAAGAAACAAGAATCATAAACCTTAAAATTGTTGTTGAGACTATGAACTAATGATACCAAAATGATCTATAAACATTGGAGAACATTTCTATATAGTTTAATAGAAGTTTGGTGAGTAAAAATGATATTTCTAAAAAATGGACAGAAGGAAGATGATGATGAACAGTAACAAAATATTTTGGTGGATCGATCCAAGAGGTTGGATCAATAACCCCAGTAAAAGAACAGAGCACGGTGGATCGATCCATAGGGTTGGATCGATCACCTGGGATTGATCCTGGGTGCCAGATCAATCACCCGAGTTGTCCTACTCGAATATTTTTATGAAAAATGTTGTTTTCGAGCCCTAAAATCCTACTTTTGATACCAATCAATTATCATCAATATAAATATGATTTCTTGAAAAAAATGATGTTTTTGACAAAAAAATCTTATGTGATTATTAATGGTAGGCTAGGGTGTTAACACTCGATGTTAGGCTGGTATTTGTTATTGATGATTATTATTGATTGATGATTATAATAAATATTATTGATTGATGATACTGATGACTAAACTTTAATATTCTGATCATAATGAATGATTAAATCATGACTAAAAATGGACATATTGATGATTATGAAAATTATATGTATTGTTAAGAGTATCTAGAAGAACTCTAAGATATATCTATGTGACCAATTCAAAAATTTAGGGTCAAAACGTATGTACGGGATCCAAACCGAATATCACTGCACCCGCCCGACAATTCACTGTTCGATTAGTATGTGATCCACAAGACTCATAGGGTGGATTATCGATTCTTGTGTTCTGCCTTAAACTATTGCCTTAAGAGCCCGATGAGAAATATTACCTTAGACTATGAATAGTTTAAGAGCTTGGTATCAAAATGATTTGGCCTTAGATTAAGAATAATTTAAGAGCATTGTTGAAATACTGAATATTAAATATTGTATATATAATGAAATGACTTGAATTAAAATATTGTGAATATCATGAATGTTGTGCTTGAATTGAATATTATGTGCATGATATCAAATAATTTGATTATGAATTGAGATTCAATTTATATGGATGTTCAACGCATTATATCTTCTTACTCAGCTTTATCACTGAGCGTTTAATATATTTTATTTGCTACACGCTAGTAAGTAGAAAGAATGATGTGACGTGATCCTGGAGGCAAACAAAGGCGAGATAGTCGAGATGGATGTGATGGTATTGAATTGAGGGACATAAATTAATTACGTTTGTGATTGTGATTTGTTAAGCTTCCGCAATATTGAAAACTCCGTACTCTCTATGTTATGAAAAATATTATTGTGATAAGTAAAAGTGTTTGAAATGTTTTAAACTTTACAATTATGAAGTTAATGTTTTAGTCCGAAAGGGGCTACAGACCTGGACGGATTAGGGTTTTACATATCTCCTATAAGCATATGAGTATTTTTTGTTGTAGAGAATTTGTTCTTGTTCCTAGGGATGAGAGATCCAAGTTTGATAACAGAAAATAGAGTGCATATTCATTGGATATTCAAGGATGAGTTTGAGTACAGGATATGAGATCCACATGATAAAATGTGATTTTGTTTTAAGATTGGACTACTATATATTGTGATAAGAAGCAAGCAAATTCTTCTCCATGCATCAAAATTGATCTAGTTCAATCTCTTACCAGTGTTGTAGTCTTTCAAAATCATGGAGGAGATGTGCATGATCATGCAGAACACACTCATTATGAAGATGATCATCATGATGGTGATGATGATGTTCCATAGTCGCAACCACATTTACAATCACCTCCACCCACTACACAAGAAAAATAGAGTTTAGCCGCATTTAATTTGCCACACTTGACTAAGTGTGGCAATAAAATTTACTCCCTCTGTCCGGAAATATTTTTCCCGTATTGACTTGCCACGCTTATTAAGGAATAGTAAAAAAATGCAAAATTTTTAAAAATGCACATACTATAATTTTTAAATCTCCTTTTATTATTAAAAAAGTACTAAAATAGTAGATTTGTGATAAAATAGAAGGGTATTATTGATATTTATCCTTAAAAAGTATACTAAAAAAGGAAATGGGAAGAATATTTCCGGACGGACCAAAAAAGAAAGTGGGAAGAATATTTCCGGACGGAGGGAGTAACACTTAAAGATTCCCCACATTTATAAGAGTTGTTATACGTAAGGGCAATGCTAGGGGTACACCAACATGGGGTACCCCTAGCTTAATTCTATACGTAATTCCATGTACCCACATAATAAAGTGTGCCAAATGACTTATATATACTTAATTTAAGAAAGTGCATTTAACATATTAATTAAAATAATTACTCTTTAGTAATTTAAATTTTAAAATTACTCACGCATAAAAAAATCATGTCACGCTTCTTCTAATTCAGTAAAAAAACTAATCGCTCCTAACTTTTCATCCTCAGCTCCATTCCGCCCGCCTAAATCTTCATCTCTTAAAACAAACAAAATCTGTAAACCTAATCTCGTTCTCGTTATACTCTCCGGCGCACAATTAACCTAATCAGTAGTACCTTTCTGCTCTCATCTCGTTCTACTCTCCTGCGCACATCTCCGTCGGCCTGCATCTCTCTGGCGCACATCTCAATTAGGTATCGGCCAGCATATTCACGCTGCATCAATCCTCCATCTTACCATTCAATTCGTTCGGCCTGCGATTCATTCAGGTATTTATTTTCTTTTATGATTAATTTTGCTTCTAATTGATGAATTCCTGAAATCCGATGACACCAAGCCATTAGAACACCCGCAGAAGGACCCTACTGTTTCAATGAATTAGATGCAACAACAACGTGCAAAGATGAACGAGAACGGATTGGACCTCTGTGTCGAAAGTAAGGTTTTCAGTTTCAATCTGTCTACTTTTAACCTTAATATATCTCTATTGTGGAATAAAAAAATCAGAATAGATCGACCCATTGGATTGGAATTGAAAGTTGTCTCTATTAACACCTTTCGATTATCTAGTGTATGTGGTAACACTGCATTCTTCTAATTGTTACAGATTCATTGGCTGAGTTGGGTACTTTGGATTTAGCTTTTTCATGTGCATATGTACTTGTTGGTTATTCTACAGTTTTCAAAGTGACTCTCTTTTAGTGTCATGGTAGAAAAATAAATTTGTATTAGTTTAATACACAGATTTGAAACCTGATATGACATCAATTGGAACTTTTAAGATTTTTTATTTGCACGGGGTTCCAAAGCTAGAAGGCAGCATATTCTCTTTGGCACACCGAAGTACTAACAATTCAATCAATGAGGACTCAAACTCTAGGTCTTATATGGGGAGTGGATTCACCTTGTGGGATAAATCTGCTGTGAGCAAGGGAAAGAAGGGGAAGAAGAATATTTTGGTGAAGAGACACGTTCTGGAGGTAATGACATTCATATTTTCACATTGAAGATTAGTTTGTGTGCTAAAAGGTTTTCTAAAGCATTGCTTCTGGAATTTGATGAAATATGTTTGAAATGTTTTACAACTATAACTGGATAGAAACATGTGTCATTGCAGTAGGATAGCAGAACACGTTATGGAGTGGCCATTGGTATCATCATCCAATCATAGGCATAGCACGACAACTATCAATTCCTTATTTTCCTGACCGTGAGTTAACAATTCCACTGCTCTCTCACAATGTCATTTCATAGTAGATTTGTTTCACTTATATACTCTCCAATCTTGTAAATAATTGACTGCTTAAAACAACTACAGTATCCTACATATGTTAGCCTTAGCTAAAAGTGCTCAAGAAGAGCATGCATGATTTAGGAGGTGGAGGATTTGCACTCAAGAATGTGCCATCACCTCACCCAGAAGGTTTTTGTTTTATTTTTTGTTTCTTTGCTCTACTTAAGTGGCGTTAAGTAGTAGTTCATGGACATCATTGATGGTTCTTGTAATCGTTGTCTTTCTTTACACACAAGACCTTTCTGGTAAAACTGTTAGAAAATTTAATAATTAGAAGCCCAATACTCCACACTCTAAACACTCATTAACAGACCTACATAGAAGGAGAAAGATAAATGAAAGACAAATTTTACAATACTTACCAGAGATACTATTCATTTACTAGTAGTTAGTAATTTAGCCTACTTCAAAGAATCTGGCCTTATCGCGTTGCATTTCAATTGACTCTGCATATCATGTTTTTTATTCATATATGCTTTTGTTTGATATTTGGCTACTTTGATATTTTTAAAATGGACAAGATATGAGAGTTGGAGTATTAATCTCTACCTTGATATTTACAAAATAATATTAGGGAGTCCATCTCTATATTATGGGTATTATGTAGTTTAAGCCAGAGAAGATACTAAGGTATGAGAGATCATACCGAGGCTGGGAGCATGAACAAGTTTCCATGGGTAATTCTTTTGTATATTTTGTGTTCTATATCAACTATTTATACTTTTTTCTTTATATTAGTGTTTCATTTGTTGTTCTTGTGAAACAGAACCCAAACAGGTGCGCAGGCTGGATATTGAATACTGAATACACCATATTCCAGTCTTGGTATTTTTCAAGCATTTAGGCAATGGATTGGAGTTAGAGTATTCTAGATGTGAACTTTAGTGAGCTAAAATTACTCTTCAAGTTTTCACATCCATCTTTAAATTCAAATGGCAGACCACTGTTTTGGAATTGTTTATTGAGTAGTTGATTTGGCATAGAATTTTTCTAAAATTTTCAACATCTGCTACAATGGAGTTCTGAAAATGAGCACTGCACTCCTGGTTCTTAAATAGGGACTTTGAGATTTGTTGTGATGCCGAGTGCAATTACAATTGACTGATACTTTCATCACATCTTATTGTTTTCTTTAGGTTTTAAACAAGAATGTGGTCGTGCATTGGAGCACAACACATGCTCTGTCAAAGTCAAGCTATTGGGAGTTTTGATGATTACTAATTTGTTGTTCATTGTGTTTTTTCAGAAGCATTTAGCAAGGGTTGCTTAATTGGTTACTTTGAGATGTTGTGGTGTATTACTCTCCTTTTAATTATAAAAATTTTCTTTTCTTTAGAGTGTCGTGTGTGAAAATGCCATGCATATTAATTACTTGAACCAGTTTCATAGCCTATTAACTCAATGGTAGAGTGTCGTGTGCAAGAGTGCACGGAGATGTGGGTTCAAATCCCACATAGGCTTTTTATGAATTTAAAATATTAAAAACCATGCTCGTGCATATAGTTTTTTTTTAAAAAAATGATATTTGTGACACTTATATGTGTGGTGCCTTCCCAACACATGTAAGTGTTGCGAAAAAAATTATTACCCGCACATATTAAGTGTTGTTAAAATATTAATTAGCCACACTTATCTAAAAGTGTGGCTAAAAATTACCCACAGTTACGTAGCCGCACTTAGGTCATGTGTGGCAAAGTGTTTTTCCCACATTTATAAGTGTGGCGAACCACCATTTTAAGTGCGCCAAAATACCAAATTTCTTGTAGTGACCACCTCAGTTGAAAAAGTATATCGGGGCTAGAAAGCCTTCCATAAGACTTTCATTGGATGAGCATGTGTTAGTCATTGATGTTGGAAAGTGAGAGGCATTTGATGAAGCTATTTGTCACATGTGTAATAAGAGAAATGATATCATGTCATACAAGATGAGATGAAATCTTTGTATGAGAATCATACATTTGAGCTTGTAGAGTTGCCTAAAGGTAAGAGAGTACTTGAGAACAAGTGGGTATACAAATTTAAGTGTGATTATAGTGACTCACAAGTAAAAAATAAGGTAAGGTTGTGAAGGGTTTTAGTAAAAAAAAATAAGGGCATAAACTTTGATGAGATATTTTCTTTGGTTAGGAAGATGTCCTCGATCTCCTTGATTTATACTTAGCTTAACTGTTAGCATAAGTTTGGAGTTAAACTCTGCAGCTTTATGTGAAACAATATCTCTTCATGGTGACCTCGACGAGGAGATCTACATGAAACAACTTGAAGAAAAGTTAAGTGAAAGAATAACTTGGTACACCGTTTGAAGAAAAGTTTGTATGGGTTTGACCAAGTACCTCGGCGGTGGTATACAGAATTTGAGACATATATATGGTTGATCATGGCTTCCAAAAAACACATTCGTATCATTTTATCTTTGTGAAGAACTGCTCCGAAATTGATTTTCTTACTATCGTTTTATATGTGGATGACATGTTGATTGTTGGCCACAAAGAAGATTGTTAGCTTGAAGAAATCATTGAGTAAGTCCTTTACAATGAAGGACTTAAGTCCTATTAAAGAGATTCTAGGCACGAGGATCACTTGTGATAGAAAAAACAAGAAGCTTTAGCTATCACACGAAAAATACATTGAGAAAGTTCATGGTAGATACATTGAAAATGGTGATAGCTCGTAGCAATCGTGACGATAATAACTAACTAGGAAGGCAGTGACAGATCATGAATGTTACTCTGTAGTTTTTTATGAATTGTAATCTATTTTGTATTTTAATTTGTAAGTAAATATATTTTGAAAATGAATAAATGTTACATTTGAGGAGTTAATGCTTGAGATCCTATTTTGTTCTAGTGATGTCTTTACCCTTTTTTTCTTCTTCATGTTAAAGATGACGATTATTGATGTTGGTTGTTGTCGACTCATGCCAATGTCGATCTATGGCTAAGCGATGAATGGAACGAGAATGAAGTTCATATCAAAGCACGAAGGATAATATAGAAAATCAATTTGTGAGAGTTTGAATAATAATACTACGTATGAGATATTGTGAAAATCTCAATCAAGTATCTATAAATCATTTTAAGATTCTTCGAACTAATTTAGGATTCCTCGTCTTGACTTGCCAAATGTGCCCTTACAATATTGATTTTTTATAAAAAATCAAAAAAGGAAAGTGATTTATTTATAAACAATCAAAAAAGAAAAGTGATACAATTTTTGTAACAATGATGAAGTTTATCAAAACTACGTCGTTTTTATGTGCCTTAAGACATTCTTCCATCCAGGCGAACTCCGGCGCTCACCATCCCATCAAACCTCGGCCCCCTCCTGCTTCAGCGATTCTCTCGGTTAGTCGATGCGGCATGCGGCACAACGCCTAAGCGCACCACCGATCTTAGCGTCGAATTGTATACCGAGGTCTGGCCGCGGCTGTCGGCCGTCAGTCATTCACGGCCTCACTGATTCAGCTGCGAAGGACCAGCGTCACCTGTCTCCGTCCATATTTCAGATCGTCATTTGCAGTTGAGGGCTTATGCTTATCATTGTTTATTTTCCCCAATTTTAAACATTTCTTAGTTGGTTCCTAATTTAAGTAAAAAATCATAATTTGGAGAAATTAGGGTGCCCAAGATGGGTTTGATCATAGACACAATTTCACACATATGATTTCTCATATGTCTGAATTTTGACACCATTTTGGGCACCCTATGTTTTCCAACTTGGAGGCCAATAGAGAAATTAAAACTATTTAAACTTATGTTACCTTTCTCTCAGTATTTGCCTAGTTTTGATCTTTTGAAATCGATCGTTTTCGACCTTTGACCTATAATTAAATAATTTTTTTGAATTATATTGATTAGAAAAAACAATATTTTGTAAATACTATATAAAACGAATCTAATAATATTATTTTTATATCAATATCTAATATCAATTTTATTTAAATTGGGAATAGACTATAGTAGTAGTGAAACATAGAAAATATACCAAAATAGGAGTTCCATGTTTTTATTCTCAAAATAAGAGTTAAAATGCATATACAATGCGAATCATGCCAATGTATAATACCAAAAAATACTGTTAAGTGTCCATATATAGTGCCACATTATCACAGTGAAAATTCTTATTTTGGGGATAAAAACATGGAGCTCTTACTTTGCTACTTTCTCTATGTTTTACTCCTATTTAGGGTGATTTTTTTTATTTAATTAGTAGTTAAAGTTTGTCAATTTTGACAGCAAAAGGTCAAAACTGGACAAATACTCAGGCACGGAAAAATGATACAGAGTATTAGTTTTGAATTTTGAAATGAAAGTGTTTGGAGAGATTAGAAAGGATGGTTAGTAATGATGAGTGGCCAACGACAATGGGTGGTTGGTGGTGGCGACCGGCGGGGTTGGGTGGCATCACTGGGTGGTGGTCGGCGATGGGGGTAGCTAGCAACATTGGGTGGCCGGATAGGGTTGGCTGGCACCGGGGGTTGGTCTACATCAATTGGTGGTTGGCGGCTTAGTGTGGCCAGTGATGAAGTGATCATCTGGTCAATGATGATGGTGGTCCACAATGGTGGCCTCCAATGGTGATTAGCCAACAAGAGTGAGTTGCCAACATCTAGGGGTGGTCGGCGGTGCCGCAATGGCAACCAACAACGATGGGTGGCCGGTAGGAGTGGGTAGCCAGCTGTGGTGGCAAAAAATTGAGGGAGATACCGAAACCCCCAGATTGATATACTTAAATTTGGAGATATTAAAAAACCTTCATTTGGGAGGGTTGTGATATTGAGAGATTAAATCTGAATTTTGTTTAGATTTTACCAAGTAAGTGTAAAAGGGTTATGATATCAGGAAATTTCTAAACCCATACGGGCCCTTATGCTCCATTCTTATTTTTCCTAAACTAAAAGAATGCTGTGTTTGACTCTTGGATGCATGCTACATCCATTTCCTTACACTATAAGCTATGCTAAGTCACATTTTTCACATGAAAATTTCAAAATACCTCCATTATTCATTTAGTTGGAAACTTAAGAATGGCTTTGATACTGGGAACATAAACACAAACAACCTTGGTATGTGAATGTAATCCAGTTTTAGTGGTAACTAAGGTGGTGAATGACAACTCTGATGAGAAATCATGTCTTGCCCTTGATTTAGGAATTTCACATAGATTTCTGCATAGTGCATAATACTAATAAAGTGAAGGCATACTATAATAATTTGATCACTCATCAGTAGAGGAGATAAAGATCTTTTTTGATCAAGAGACTTAGAATAGAGGTATGCCTCATAGAGTCACAGAGCGTGGGATGAGTAGTTGGTGTTTGAATTGACAATTTTAAACCTTCAAGGTAGATGATCTAAAAGGAGTTTTTACATATTAGGTCCATATAGGGTTGTGTTAGTGGAGTAGCTGTGTGTGCGGGTGCTTTGCGCTCGTGTGACTTAGGGTAACTGGTTTAGTGGTCCTCTTGAGAAATGTTTCTTTACTTCTCGAAGTAAAGGTATGATTTGCTTTAACTTTTCTCTTGCATGCTTGCATTTTTTTCGTGTGAGAAATACTAAGCATGTATGGGTTGATTTGGTTTGCTCTCGTGATGCCATTTTACCTCAACAATACTTGATTCGTGCCATATTCAATATATTAGGTGGTGTGGTAGGATTTTGAAAATTTAGATTCAATGGAGCATAGATCGTGATTGGTGACTTGTATTTTGGTTTTATAAATAGTGATGGAGTTTTTTTTGAAAGCAAGTCTTCTGTATGAGCCTTTTAGTGAACCTAGTGTTGAGCAACTGATGTTGAGCCCACTAGCAAACCTAGTATTGTCCCCCACCCTCTCTCTATTTAAAATATTTTTAGGGGACCATTTTTTGAGTTTCTAAAAGTATCACCAATTTCATTTCACATTCTATGGTTTATGTCCATGCTAACTACATTTGTTTTGATATTATCTGTATGAAATAACAAGTATGTGCATAACAAACAGGATTGGTGACATTTATGAAACAATTTATGTTTCTAGGGGCAAAGGATTTTGCTACAAAATGTGGAAGGACAATCACAATTTAGTTTTTGGGTGTGGTGGCGAAGAAGAGATTACTCGGTGACAAACATATGCATTTTAACAGGTTTTTATCACATTGCATGAACATATTTGTGTACATATGCATGTGTATGTGTAGGTGGTGTTCCATGCCCATGCCACAAGCTAGATTCCGCCATATCCTTTTTATGGACTATGGACTCTACTGTAGGCATGGCAGTTTATGCAATTTTGAGTATAAAGATAATCTAGAATCAATCGGAGTTCTATTTATCCTATATCTTGGGTAAAATTGGTTTCTATATCTTCTCAAATTCTCAAAAGTACTCAACTCTTTGATTCTTAAGAATTATCTTATTCTTAAATACTCCTTTAAGTCCTTTTGTCCTAAAATTGACTTGCTCACTTTCCGTTTGGGCTGTCTTGGGAATAACTTCCTATTCTATTTAAGGAAAGGCTTGAATGGTCCACACAATTTGTGCATAAATTCTAATGACATAATTTTACAATTTTTAAAACTCTATTAAAAAGCAAATAGAAAGTTTAATTTTAGTATTATTATACACTAAAATAATTTTATGTTGTGTTGTACCGCTCAATAATGACCCAAAAATAAAGTTGGCATTATTATTTCAAAAATAATAATCGATCACTGTATTATATGAAAGAAAAAATCACCAAAATAAATACTCCATATGTAAGAAAACCAAAATTCAAATTAAAAAGAATTCATCATTATCTGTGTTATAAAGGTTGTTATATTCGTCATAAACAATTAGAAGTTACATAATAGTCATTTCACACATTCATTTGTTTTACATACTTTAAATATGTACGCCATAAAAATAGTCTTTGAAAATGTTGATTGTATTCCTAAAAAACTTTATATTTTGTCGCTAAACAAGCAAAAATGAGTAAATGACACTACATCGTAAAAAATTTTTTATCTTGTCTCTAAACAAACAAAATGTTTTGTAATTTTTTTGTTAAGTATATATGTAAGTATAGTCTTTTATAACAAACCAATGAATTTAATTATAAGTATTTATAATAAAGTATTTAAGAAACTAAAAGTTAATACAAGTTATTGTCGTTTCAATGAAACATAATTATTTAATATTTCAAAATTACATAGAAAAATATATAATATATTAATTCATCCAACTTATATTTTATGTTGACTCTATATTGGTAACTTAATTTTTTTTGGAGACATAAGAGATAATTTTTAATTTAAATTGTGACACTACTTCAAATTTTTTATTATTTTATTGGCATTGATAATGATGATGATGATAATAATAATTTTAAGAAGAGTAATATGAAAATCACATCTAATAGATTTTTTTAATGTCATTGTTGGAAGAAACTGGAAGGTGTTAGAAAAAATTAGAAAGAGTTGGAAAAAATGGGTAGGAGTTGGAAAATAGTGGAATTCATTTTTTCTAATCCAAAAGAATCGACGCTTAGTATCAACATTGGGAACAATGGATGAAATTTGCTTTAATTTTAACTTTGAGCATTCCCAAGCCCTAGAATTTGTCAATACACACAGAGCCTTGTGGAGGAGCAACTGACAATGAAGAAATTTGACAAAAACCTTTGATCATATATGAGAATAAAAAAGTGGCTCGGAGCAGTGGGACTCCAAACACTGCAGCAGTTGTGTAGACCCAACCTCTCATCTCTGTTAGTATGCTGATTTTCTCAGCGTCTGATGCTAAGAAGACCCACTTCGTTGGATATTTGGATCAAACAGTATTAACAATTTATTGAGCATCTAGGAATACCGTGTACTGCACTAGTCAAGGAGGCCTCACTCCATTTATCAGGTGATGCTCAATCATGGATAGATAATCGGTGATGCTCAATCATGGAATACCGTGTACTTCGGGAATATTTGTGTGTCATGCACCACAAGCTTTGGGCCTCCACTCTGCTCTTATCTGGAAGGTGGTTTGGTAGATTTGAAATTAATTGGCACTGTTGTGGGGTATACTTCTGAGTAACATTGATTTTTGGCTTGAGCCACAGACATATCTACTCGCCTCCAAGTCCAACTTCTTACAAGTCTGTGAGATAATATTTGGATGGGATTGGAATGGCTCACACTGGGGAAGTTGGATGTGTCATTTAATCTAGCCATGAGCATAACAAGGAAATAACACAGAAAAGCCAACTTTATTCATGTCTCATCACCTAACAAACCATTCTAATATTGCTCATTTAAAACCCATAACACTCTAAACTCTTCATAGGGCCTCGTGACCTCACATTCAAAATCATTACAAGCTCTATTTCAAGAGATTGATTCATGGAGACAGCATAACATAAGACATGCCAACAACTTGTGCTAATTGTGATGGAATTAGGTCGGCTACATCATTGCAAATGCTTGTTCTTAATAGATGTGGAGGATGGAGACACAAATGATGCTCATGAGGAAGCAACTTGGAGACTTCATTGAATCCCATGATCCCATCTCCAGATGGAAACACTATTTGCTTATTTAAATAATGACAACTTCATGTACCATTCTTTAGTTGTGGAACCTAGATTGTGCACTCAAGGAGTACACAACTTCTGGTACCACTCCTTGGTTGTGGAACCTAGATTGCAAGTACATGCTCTTCCCGGTCTGAAGTGGTGGTAGACAGTGCTGAGACTTGAGGGAACTGAGATACAAGGAGGATGCAAATGTCATTCGCAATTGGTGGATGCACATATATAACAAGTTTCTATCTACGGTCTAGAGTTCTAGACCTCGTTGCAAAGGGATCATGAAGAGGAAGAAGATTGTTTGGACTTTGCAGTGCCTTGGCCTATGGTGTTAGAGAGGAAAATTGATTTGACCTTGTCAAAATCTTATTGGATTTAATGATTCCTTTGTCTTTGTACCAAGAATGATTATACATTCAATAATTTCAATGCTAGTTCAGCTATTACACGAAGTGCTAAACAAGCTTTACTATGCATAGATCATTAATTAAAAAAAAGACAAGCACATAGTAGGAACTCATGTTCTGCATGATCTCTCCCGCTGTGATCTGTTGTGATTATGCTTCTTGCTAAAAAAGATCCATAGTAATTTCCCTTGCTTCTCTTTTAGATAATAGCATTGAGGCATTCTCTGTTAGATTTAATCGGGTTTGTTTACATATAACCAAATGGGTAATAAGACAATTTTAGGTCAGTTAGTATGGTGTCGGTTAGTGTGTTTTACATATTTAATTAATTAAAAAAAACAGCTGGGTAGTTTCTAAAAGCAGTTATGGCCTATGGGTAGTTTCTAATGTTAATAGGTGTGTTGGTTTGTAATGGTTGTGTTGGTTAGTCCTCTATTTATATGTATGGACAAATAATTCTGGATAGCAGTACCACAACAAAACACTCTATATACTCCAGATCTGATATTTTTCTCTCATTCTCTAAATTTCAGTTTTTGCTCTATTATTCCCTTTTCTGCCCATTAAATTAAAAGTGGGTGGTGCAATCACTTTTAGGTGCTAACTTTCAATGGATATAGGAGTTGAGACACATGCTATATTGCTATGTGAACAAAGTAGTTTTTACATCCTAAGCAATGTCGTTTAGTTTCTTTTAGAATTGATTTTATCATGTAGACCCTTTATGATAAAGTTCAACACTAATTTTATTGAAGGATTTGAAAGCTGTGTTAAGAAATTTGCAGTGTTAACAATGCCACCCAATACAAGAACCAGAAAAGCCTACAAAGCTATGAAAGATATGGGAATATCCGAAGGTTTTGTGAAACCGGCATTGAAAAATCTTTTGAAAATATATGAAAATGACTGGGCACACATTGAAGAGGAGAATTATCGAGCACTTTCTGACGCGGTCTTTGAAATGGCACAACCAAAGGTTCAACACTTCTTTTATTCTCATTTTCTATTCACCCATTTCCTAATACTAATGGGGACTAAATTTTCATTTACCCTTCTTTTCTAAGTATTGGCTTTTATACGTCATACGTGTCATTAGCATGATGTGAAAAAGAGTATGAGAATTGTGAGGCAATGAGTTTGTTTCTTGTTTGTTTCAATTGCTCCTTCGATTATTTTCAAATATATTATTCCCTCCATCCACAAATTTTAAAAACTACATAAAAAATTCTACAAAACAAGAGGTGACATGACTATAATATATTATGAAATGACTATTGAAAATAAGCAAACAAAGAAGAAAATATTTGGACGGAGGGAGTTTTTATGGGATTTTCTTTTACCCTTCTTTGTCATCTAATGTGGGCTAGATTTTCTTATAACCATCTTTTATAAATTCTTGCTTTTCTCATTATGTTACACTTCAAAACCAGAAATATGTATCTTATTCATTGCATTCCTCTAAAATAAACAAGGACAAATACACAAGGACAGAGGTAGTATGTATTATTACTAATCCAGAGATGATATGCTACTTGTAACTCAATTTGCGCCTCGCGTTTGTGATGCGCCCTCCTCAATTGCGCAATGTGCATCGAGGCTTCAGTCTTCAGAGCGCCTTTGTGCATCGGTACACATTGTGTCTTTAAAAACTTTGTTGGGTGCTAAGGTTTATGAAAATGGTTATGGGCATAATGGGTTCGTGGTTTCCCCAATGCCGGATTTTGCCCCTAAATGGTGCCGGTTTACAGCGACAAACTGAAGAACAAATTTAGAGACTTGAAGCGACATCAACTATAGTCATGAAGCTATGTAATGCCTGAATTTTTTCTAACCAGCTTCTGTTAGATATGGTAGCTGCATGAAAATGTGATAATTAAGCTCTAAATTTAATTTAAATATTTATTTATTCCAATCAATTTTAAATCTTACATCGGTATGTTCTGACGTTTAGGATGATTTACAAGACAAAGTTGAGTAGATGTATTCATGTATTCAATGAAGATTTTCATGATTTATTGTGTGGAATTTTGTTATGGTAATTAAGCAATTTGATTATAGAGTAAGCATCAATGTGTGGGCGTGACCTCTATTCTCATATAATAATCCTCTCCAGGAGATCTCTTAATATATTTCATATAAATCAAATGATTGCATTCCAATTGCTTCCACTTCATGGGTAAACAAATCACTTACAATGCCACCCACAATGCTATCTTTGGTCTAGTTATAACGAGATAGTTCTGTTTTGACAAGTTTCTTGTATCGTTGCGGAAGGAGTTTAAGATTTTGATTCACGTGAGCGTTTTCTGGTTTGCAATTCAGCAGTTCCTTCCAACATGTCTAATGTATATTTTAAGTGCATATGGAGACCCTGTTTTTGGACTGGCAACCTCAATACCAAGAAAGTACTGTAAGTCAGTAGTCACGGATTCTAGGTTTGAATGTGATGAGACAAATGGTATTTGAGATTTGATAATTCCTTCAAAATCATTACCTGGGACAATAATATCATCCACACATACAACTTTTGTTGTAATTTGTGAGGACTAGTTGACCGGTGACTGTGAAAGGCCGTGAAAAACCTACAACGGTCTGAAAAATACTCTGAAGCATTTTCAATTTATAAAGTTTCTGACTGGCAACCTAAAAAATGAGTAAACTTTTCCACAATATTTTTGAAGGATAGTGAACAATTCATACCTTCCTTTTATTAAAAGTAACCAAGTACTACGATAGAAATCATTGGTGAATGTAAGCATCAAATATTGAAAGGAGAAGTTACTTGACTAGGACCCCAAATTCCAAACATCAGAATGACTTTCTCAATGTCATTACTAGGTTTTCAGGCACAAGAGGTCTGAGAATAGTGTAGTGTGGTTGTTTCTCGTTTCTTTTCTCTGCTCCCTTTTTGGTGCTTTTCAAATGTGTAACTTTTAGTTTTCTCGAATTCCTTTTCTTTTGCTCTTGACAGACCTCTTGCTTTTGTAGGTAGGAGCTTTGGAAGAAGAAACTTTATCTAAGGAGCCTGAGCAACCACGTAAGAGACAGCGGTTACAATCTAAAGAAGATGAGAAGTCACCTTTCAACGACGCCAGCTCCAAATTAGCTGAGGCATCCTCAAATAGTCATAAAGTGAAGGATCATGTTGTATCTAATGATTGTTCCACCAGTGTCTCACCCGACATGGTGGGTTCTCATCAGGCTAGTCATGGAGAGAAGGCTCTTCAGGTTCCTTTCTTATCACGCACATGTGGTAGAAACAAAGAAAAGGAACCCATTTCACCCAAATCTTTGGGGTTGCCAGATAAATCTGTTTCAACTCAGCATCATGCCTCTAGGAGAAATATGTCCAATGCATTGAAGAATTCTGGACCAAAGTCTAGCTCTCATCCAATGCGTCTTAGGGATAGACAGATAGAACTTCAAGCTCTTAATTCTGCATCCAGGAAAAAGACATCAACACATGCACTTTCCTCTCATGCCTTACCCCTTCAAGAGACAAATGCTGATACTTGTGTTGCTCAATCCCAAGAACAGAATACTTCTGGTACTCATGCTTTTAGAAAGCACAAGGATGAGACAATACTTGATGAGGTGTCTGATTTCAAGGTTCCAATTGCTGTTTTTCCTCTTGGTAATTAAGCTTAGTATTATTTGCTTATTTTCTTTTGTTGATGATGAGCTAATACAATACTCCCTATGTCCCAGAATAAGGCTCCGCATTTGACATCACACTGTTATTATAAAAGGTGAAATTGTGTGGTTGAGGTTTATGCCATGGAGAGAAATAATATGCTTCCCTTTAAAGGAAAGTGACTTTATTTGGACAAACTAAAGAGAAAACTTGGAAGCATTTTCTGGGACAGATGGAGTAAATTATTTGGGGGGAAACCTAATGTGGCAATGTTATGTTCATCAGAGTCATCAGATGATGATGATGGTGGTGGTGGTGTTCGATGTGAAAACGGTTTTCTTGTAGATTCCAGTGGGGCAAAGGATGGAACCAACTGTAGAGCAACATCTTCCAATGAAATGAAAACCAATAAGAAACCGGTAAGGATAAAAAAGTGTATTTCAATATGACCTTGAAATGGATTTATCTGTCTTTAAGGAAAAAAATAAAAAATCTTAATAAACTGTGACCCTTCGGCATGAAGTCTTAGGGTCAGGATGGATCAAGGTTTTGAAGGGGGGGTTGAATGCTAAGTCTTTAACTTGATAAAGTATTAATTTTTAAAATAAAGGAATAACATAATGGGTGATTATGTAATATTTTTTTCCCCCTTCATTCGTTTTTAAAAACATTTTAGTTTTCAAGATATAGACTAAATCCTTTAAAGCCTTTTCCTCCAAAGCTTCTGAAAAACCTCTATCCAAAATGGCAATTTCTCTCCATTTGCATAGTCTAGAAGATGTACTTATCTTGGGTGGAGAAAGTGTCTGGAGTCATACAAATCTAGACCCAAACTTTTATGGGATGAAACTGATGATGTGACATTTCATATGGGAATTGGGGATAACTCTTCAATTTGAATGCAAAAAGCCAGCAAACATGGCTTCTACTAATCTGTTGAAAGCATATCCTTTGAAAATTGCAATTGATTTTAGATGCAGGCCTCTGGGTTCTGAAGACGAATCTATCAATTCTCATGTTGATGGTGGTTTGGTTCTTGTGCAGATACATCAACTTTCTACTCGCAATGGTGTGGGTGACAGAGCACGACCTAAAGAAGATGCATCTAGGAACAGCGACTTTGATGTTATTGAAAATGGTCAGAGTGTTAGTAAACAGATGAATCCTCCAAGTCCAGAGGTTGTGGAGTCACTTCAGTTACCTTTAGATAATACGAGTCCTTTAACTGAGGTTATTGACATTACCAAGAAGCAAGAAAAAATGATGATTTCATTAGTCAATGAAGTTAATAACAAGCGCCCTCCATCCTTCCACTACATTCCGGATAATACAATATTCCGGAATGCGTATGTAAACATTTCCCTGGATCGTATTGGGGACAACCATAGTTGTTTGACTTGTTCTGGGGATTGTTTATTGTTGCCCATACCCTGTGCTTGCTCATACGAAACAGGGGGTGAGTTTGCATACACAAAAGAAGGACTTGTCAAAGAAGAGTTTCTGAAAGAGTGTATTTCTATGAACCGTGACCCAGGAAAACATTGCCAATACTACTGCACTCAGTGCCCACTCGAAAGAGCTAAAAAAGATGGCGTTCATAATCCTTGCAAAGGCCATCTAGTGAGGAACTTCATCAAAGAGTGCTGGAAGAAGTGTGGATGTGATTTGCATTGTGGCAATCGCGTAGTACAACGAGGAATAAGCCGAAAGTTACAGGTAAGCTATTGCAGATAAGTGGCACTCTGGAATTACCATGAATTTCACATGTATTCCTAATGATTGAATTATTCCAATGTGTTCAATTTTTTAAATGTGAATTCAATATAGTGCCTAACACATCCTCTAGAGTTGTGCTCTAATTTCTCCAACCCGTTGCACCAATTTTGCTTCATTTAATATATTTTCAGGTCTTTATGACACCTGGAGGGAAAGGGTGGGGCCTGCGTACTCTCGAGGATCTGCCAAGAGGTGCTTTTGTTTGTGAATATGTGGGAGAGGTTCTCACAAATGCCGAACTATTTGAGCGTGTTTTAAAGAGCTCTAGTACTGAGGAACACTCCTATCCCGTGCTGCTTGATGCTGATTGGGCGGCTGAAGGTGTGTTAAAAGATGAAGAAGCTCTGTGTTTGGATGCTACTTATTATGGGAATGTTGCAAGGTTTATAAACCACAGGTGAAACTCCTATATAAGGGGCTGTGTTGGTCATTTTGTTAGTTTATTGGGGCTGTGTTGGATATAAGTGTGTACATGTTTTAGTGCAACAAAAATCCAAGGTAATCCCTCAAGTAGGGGTACACAGATTTTATCTTCACCCATGAGAGGGGGAGAGGCTGTTTCCTATAGACCCCCGCTCAAAAGAGATGAAATCAAAGTAGGTTAGCAAGAAAGTAAGCAAATACAAAAATATAAATAAATAAATACTCCACTAGCAAACACATACCACGACACTACAATACATAATTTTAGCAAATGTTGTTGATTATTTGCAGATGTGTTGATTCAAATTTGGTTGAGATACCTGTTGAGATAGAGACCCCAGATCATCACTACTACCATGTATTGAATCTTATCCTTTATGATTCGGTTTACTTCATTTCATGAGCCACATATCTTTCATTATTGCTGTATTTCATGAGCCAGATTTTTCATTTTTGCTGTACTATAAGTTGATTGTTCCTTTTGTTTGTTACACGTGTTTCTTTTTCATACAGCTTGCCTTCTTCACCACAAGAGTAGTTAAAGCCAGGGAAGAGCTGACTTGGGTGAGTTGAAGCCATGTGTACTCTATTAGCATTAAGTATATATGCATATATCATTGAAGCAATAATTTATTTGAAGTTATTGGCATATGGAGCAATAACAAAGTGTACTGCAGACTATTTGAGTCATGAAAAGGGTTCACAAAATTAAAATATTTTCCTTTGGAAAGAGGCCCATTGGATTTATAAAAGATGGCTATGGTCATGTTGCATGGTGTTAATTTTACAATATCAATCATGTAATGTGACATGTCCACATTGTATATTTGAACTCAATTGCTTGCCTCGTAACATTTTCCATTCTAGTGGGAAAGCAATGATGATGACGGTTTCGAAACTACCCCTGTAACCCTCCTAAACTGCCCCTGCCCCTGCCACCACCACACCCTCCCCTTCGCCGATTGGCTACAACAACTACTGTAGCCAATCGACGAAGGGGAGGGGGTGCAGGCGTGGGGAGTAGGGTTAGGGGGTAAGAACCATCAATTTTTCAAACAGAGCACCATAGGAGGCTCGAGTCATGCTATGACATTGGGTTCAATGCCATTTGAACCGCACCGTGTTATTAGATAGCATTTTCAAAGCACTGAAGCTATTGTTGTCAAATGGGCAACTAGTTCCACACTCTAGCTCACCTAGAGGAAGTCTTGCACAGGAAAACTCGTTATGCCTAGCATTGGGTAAATAATAGACTAAATCAGAATGGTACCTTTTCTTGCTTCTTCGTTTCTATGATGTTTTGGGCAGTAGATGCATTAGTGCATATGATTTTTTTTCCGTTAATCTTACAAAACATTTACATTTATGTTGTGTTTTCAGGATTATGGAATAGATTTTCGTGATCGGAAGCACCCAATCAAAGCATTCAAATGCCAGTGCGGGAGCAGGTTCTGCAGAAACAAGAGACGTTCTAGTAAGTACCAAGAGAAGGGATAATGTGCTCCCTTTCCATTTAGTTCCCCCTACAACTCATTCCTATCCACTTTCTCTTTTACACTGGTTAGACATTCTTTTGGTAACACGCATGGTTTGTTATGTTTTAGGATTCAAAACAAGGAGATGAAAACATGTTCGGCGATCATATCATTGCCTTTGCAAAACCGGTGAACCTGCCGTTGAAACATTCTGGTTTCGCTGCATCTTTTTCGTGGATATGTCATGGTTTTTTTTCTTTTTTAAATATTTATTTCTTGGTGTTGGGTAGGCTACATGTTTACTTCATTCTTTATTCTAGTTGTTGCACGCTGTGTGTGTATAATAATCACCTCTAATTTTTATATCATAGAACTAATAAGAGCACTTGCATCAAAGTGCTAAACCTACACACCAAGAACAAAATAAAGCTTGCGGAAGAATCTGATCAAGATTTATTATAGTAATTGATATTTGTGAATCATTATTTGTTAATTCAAACTCCCATGCACGTCAAATCTATATTTTTTTACAAATGAATTCTCCTTTTCTTAATCGCTTTATTCTAACTAGCATTTCACCCGTGCGTTGCATGGGGAAATGCAAAGTATAGTTTGTTAGATTATTTTTGGATATAAATTTAATTTAAAATTATGTAAATTGTGTGTTACAGCTAACCGATGTCATTATTTAATTGATAACATACTTTATGTGTTAAGTATAATTTTTTTTAAGATGTAAGTTAAAGAAAATACATGTAAAGAATTAGTGAATATAGTGTTTCTTGAAATAGTTGTGATGCGTAAATAGTTGTTTGTAAATGAATAATATAATTTAATAATTAATTTTGATGAGTCATTAAATGGAAATAGAAGTATTCATTATAAACTAAATATATTGGATAAATGCAAAAGTACAATGTACTTAAACAATAAACTTTACAAACTGTAATTAAATGTTTTGGAAAACTTCTTTGTATATAACATTGGTAGTCTTGTAATCAGGCTTATCTGTATCGTTACATATCAAAATCTTCAACCACGAACGGCTTCTAACCCTTGACATGGCAACGTACAATTGTCCACGAGTAAAGACCGGTTTTTTTAATAAAATGTCAATCTTGGACAGTGATTGCCCTTGACTCTTATTTATGGTCATCGCATACGAAACCATAATAGGGAATTGTTTCCTTTGAAGCTTGAATGGCAACCTTGTATCTGACGGTGTTAATGTAATCCTAGGAAGCAATATGTTTTCACCAGCCTTACTTCCAGTTATAACTCTTGCCTGTAAAACATGATCTCCAAGTCTTGTAACAATTAGTCTTGTTCCGTTACACAAACCATTAGCATGGTCTATATTGCACATCAGCATTATGGGTGTGCCAACCTTTAATCTAATTTCATGATTCGGGACCCCAGAACGTTTGGTTGTGTTTAAGAATTCAGTAGTATGTATATCACCAACCATAGTATAGGTCAAATCTGATTGGCAAATACTATCAGCACTATAGTACACATGTTCTTCAGATGTATTTTTTGACATCATGTATTTGTTGACTGCTTCAACAACTTCCAACGTTGGTGCTAATATAGCACGTTCCTCAAGTACAGAATTATCAAGAAGGCCACCAGTTGAAGGATATATTTCGTTGACAATTGCTTGAATTGGGTCATTATTATGTTGGACCAAAAGATCAGAAGGAATTTCAATATCAACTATGCCATCGTTAGGACCACCAGCCTTACCATCAACAATACTTGCGATCCAATTGGTAAATTGTTGGAGCTCCAATGAATGATGTATAGAATCTTTGGAAATACGCATATTTTTGGTAAGTTTAAGGACTTTGCAATCGCTCCATAGGTAAGATGAATTAATTGTTGCATGAACTATGTCTTGTCTTGTCCCCTTAGGAACAACAGGTAATATTTGCCTAAAATCTCCACCAAAACGATTGTTTTGCCACCAAAAGGTTTAAACTTATTCTCAACATTTATCACACGTAAAATATCCCGTAAACTCCTATCCAAGGCTTCAAAGCAATACCTGTGAGTCATTGGTGCTTCATCCCAAATTATAAGACTATTGATGATGAGCTTTGCTAGAGGAGTACATTGCTGAATGTTGCATGTTGACTCTTCATTAGGAGTTATAGGAATTCTAAAGCGTGAATGTGCAGTCCTTCCTCCAGGTAATAGTAGAGAAGCAATACCACTTGATGCAACATTTAAAATAATCTTTCTTTTTGAGCGCAATGCAGAAGACAATGTTTTCCACAAAAAAGTTTTTCCAGTTCCTCCATACCCATAAACAAAAAACATACCACCTTCATTGCTTTGAATGGCAGTCATAATTAAGGTGTACACGTAATTCTGCTCATCAGTCATTTGAGAGAATAGTCTTTGATGCTCTTCAATCATTTTTTCCCGATCATAGCACAATTCATCGTTAATAATTCTATCTTCGAATAATTGAAAGTATTGTGCTTCAGGGTATGGCATGGATTTGTAGTCACGCAAACTTTTGACATAACTACGTAACAAAGACTCTATCTCGGCAAGGGCATAGTTTTTGATCTCTGCCTCGGTAAGATGTAAATCTGTAAATATGAAATAAAGGAATAGATGATATTGCAGTTGCTTAGTTTTAAATGTTTTATACTTTAATTAAACTGAATATACTATACATACCTGGGTATTTGAGAGGTGTGTGTGATGCAAGTGTTAAAGGGCGTGTATTAATGTCTTAAGATTGACTGTGTATATGCATGTTCATTTTTTCAAAGATATTTTTTATGGTTAAATATTTTTATCCAGTCTGTTGATATGGCTGTTATATTAAATATCACAAGGGTATATACATTTTAAGTTCTATTCAATCAGGATTTCTGGCATAGGCGTTATTTTTAAATATTATAAAAAATTAGTTTGATTCGCAAGTAAATAAACGACTGAATTTTCTGTAGTTTTAAAATGCTGGAATGGATATTGATATCAATGATAGTTCAATTAGTGCAAACCAAAGGATTTGAAAAGTTTATATCTAAGAGTGGCGTACCTTTTTCATGGTGGTTATTTGTATTTATTCTGGAGGGGTGATGTTTTATTTTCTTGGTTCCTAAAATTTTGGCCGTCTGCATTCAAGAGCAAGTTTATGAAATGAGTCTTTTATTTCATGTAATTTTCATGGTATTACATGTTTTATTTGAATAACTTGGTTTAAGAACATGAAATATGTTATCATTTAGAATTTTTTTTCTAAGGTGGGTAGGGGGAACTTGATAATGAACAAAGATTTATTAATCCAAAATCAGAAGTTTAGATGGCATCATTATGTGCACTAATATCTGCATTAAAATGAAGTATACAGTCGGCGGCATATACAGAGCATGATGCTGTTTTTGGAAAGCTAAATACAAGTTCTTTTTAATTTAAAGGCACATATTACATACATATCAATAGTAACTAAAGCAAACTTCTCAAACAGAAGTGTCATTTTTTAAAATAGAAACATAAACATATTATATACTGGTGAGGATGTTTTTATGTATTCATTCTTTCTCAAACTTGATACTGACTTTGGGCTTCTTTTTCAAGTGAGTTGCTTGATCTTCATATTCCATGTTGAGGTCTCTCTTCAGAATAGTGTTAGGAGTACTTGTGCTTGCTTTACTGCCTTGGTTATTAACATTAGCTTCATAGGGGAATGTTTCTGATCCCACCAAGTCAATAGGTTCAGCGATGGATTTGTGTGGTTTACTTGTAACAGATCCCTAAATTTTAAATAACAAAAATTAGTACATGTTTCGTTTAAATTAATTGTAAAAGCAGGCATACCTGTGTGGTAGAGCTATCAATTTGGAAACGGTCCAAGACTTCTTTGTCTTTGATAATCTGATTCACTGAATACTGTTTTTGATTGAAAGTGGAACCTGTTCTTTTCACTTCCAGTTCAATCAAAAGTGGCTTATACATGATGGAATTAAACTCCTGGGGAATTTCTGTGTCATCACCCTGAAAAGAGTTATATAATCATCAGGATATTAACAGCAATAGTGTGTTCACAAAAACTTGACCCTTTTGTGGGTACATGGTAGCATAAGGCCATACGCTGTCATGTAAGTAATCTCCTGCATGCCTTCCAAAAAGGGGTATACATTGCTTATCCCATAAGGTCAAAGTGAGGCTGTTTGTTTCATCTACAACACGTACTTGCAACCGGTACCTGTATGGTTAATTCAAAGCATAAAACAGTTATTTAAACGCTTTTAGTTAAGGTTAAATTTCTTACTCTGTAAAACATCAAATATATATAGCTACCTGAGAACAAAGCCATCTAGGTTACAGTCTGCACAAAAGCTGATTCCATTTGTAGGTATCACCTTCTTGTAACACTTTTTGCAGGAGGTATAGCACCATGATCCATAGTGTGCAAAGGCAACAATTTTACACAGTATCCAAACACGCCCTTTCTGTGAAACAAAACAGTTAAGTTATATACGAAGTAATTACTAAGTAGTTTTTTTAAGGCATAAATTGTGAAACAGACAACATTTTTTTCAATGCAAATTAAATTGAAAATGAAAATTCTTTATTTGCTTAAGTTTCCAAATTATTATTTTTAAAACAGAATTAAAAAATATACTGACATATACATAAGACTGCTCATAAACGCACCGGCTATGTATTGAATTTTTTTTAAATTCTTATTGGGGGTTTATGCTATAAAGTGGCATGATGTAAACAGATAAACCTCAAAATCTTCACAAACTTCTTCCAAAGTCTTTACATCAAACTGTGACGGCATTGATTTCAATGTAGAAGCACTTAAGCTGAGAACTTCATGTGAAGTAACACCCCGTTCCAATAACCTATAGTTTTTTCAATGAGCATTTGGCCTAAATTTATACAGATTGTTAATAACTTATGAAGTTTAGATACTCACTTCTTCTTGAACTCCAAGATGGGTGGGAATTTTCGATCAAGAATTAGTTTAGTAACATCAAAGAAGGTCATTGCTTTGTTCTTCCCTGCATATGAAAAAATGAACACGGTTTTTTAATAATAGAAATACAAAGATGTAGGTTATACCATGATAAACTGTTCCTTTGCAAAGGTGCATGATTGCCACAATTGGATGCAGTGGTTTTTGTTTCAAAAACTCCAACATTTGATCCGAACTCCAAAGCGTACAATGGAGTCTCTCGCCACTGCATTGGAGTTTGATTTTGGTACTTATTGTATAAAAGAACAAATAAAAACCAATATGAAAAAATATTCTAAGTTTGCTCTAAATCCTCAAGAAATATATCCATGACTCGGATGTCTGCGCCGCTGTTTCCAATTCTTGTGTTTGGAGGTTGATCAACATGTAGTAAACCAATGAGATCTATAGATGCATTAGGAATTTTGTTACTAAACATATAAATAAATCTAACAATAAATTGAGTAGGTTCAAATTAAGGTTGTACAGTATTACCAAACATGATACGACTTGAAATATCATAAGCATTGTTCAGTTCTTTGAAACTGTCAAATTTGAAAACAGTTTGGGGGAAACTTTCATCCTTGAGAGTTGGAACCGGTTGTCAGTCAAAAGTTGAGTATTCTTTGAGACAATAGGGTTTTCTATCCCATGTAAGTGCCCTTCCTTTAGCAAAGGCACAAAGTGTGGTATCAACGGCTTCTCACAAAAGGCATGTATGCGATTACCCTATGGACAAAAATGAACATTAAAACTGTATTTAGAACTGTACACAGGAATAACATCGTAAATAATCTTTTGAATTTGAGAGTCATGAATACCTTGTCATCTTGAAAGATTGCCTCATGCCCATAGGCCGTTGTTTGTGTGCTATTTCTTGTCTTTAAATCGTAATGACGCAAAAGCCTCAATTTCACAGCATCTTGATGTCTTGCAGGATTTGAGCCTGTTGAGGGGAGCCCAATTTGGTGACATGTTTAATGCTTGAAGAAGTGAATCGTAGGGAAAGAAGTTAGTAGGGACAGAGATATATAAATATATAATGCTGAGTAATGTGCAGTTTACGTGATTGAGTTCCAAAGAAGATGGGAAGTTACCAGACCGGTTTGCCCTATTTTTGTGGCGATTGGGAAAGATTGCATTTGGGGAGTTACCACGACAGTTTTTTTTTTGGAGAATTTAATAAAGTTAATCAATGGCTAGGATGCTGTTGATTATTCACAAATTGAAATTGGGCCACTGATTTTAATGTGTAGCGTGGATCTTTCCATGACTATTAATAATGAAATTGGGCCGTAGATATCTGATTTAGGCAGGGAAATTGGATTCTCAATTTGCATCCTTCTTTTATATATATAACTAGTACTTCACTCGTGCGATGCACGGGGAAAATAATTTTTTTTTAAATTTAAGACTTAATCTATAAGAAGGGAATAATAAAATCAATAACTAAACTCAAATTTAAATATAGAATTAATCTGAGACAATCATGAGAGAATTATTTGAGTTAATGAAAAATAAACTACCTCCATCTCAATTGACAGTTGACAAAGAAAAAATTGCGGAGTTAAAAGAAAAAGTAGAAATTCTTGATGATAAATCTATCTAATCATTAGGTAAAACAAAAGAATGATATTTTATGACATCACTGGATTATGAAGTCATCTCTTTTAATAAATTGGGTGTATGCATTACACATATTTAAAAAAATAACAAATAAATTAGCATACCATAAGATCCTATGACCCTATTTAGGTTTCCTCGAAATTTCAAGTGTGCCTGACCGTGAGTCAAGTTTATACTCTGGAATTTTTTCCCCAAATTTATAGTGACATTTGTGATATCCAATTGATAAGTGAGCAATACAGAGCACTCAAAGGGGTGATTATGTATGCTTGGACATAAACAATATTATATCTCATCTCATCAGTAAAAGAAATTATGTATCATTAGTCAAAGATACTAAAGCATCAATCGAAACACAGCTTAAAATATTTCAAAGGCTAAAATCCACCATTGGTCCTTCAACTTTATCAGTTGTGCATGATTGGTCCTTCAAGTTTCAAAAGTCCATAAATAATCCTTCAACTTTATGAGTTCTGCACTATTGGTTTTTCAATTTTCAAAAGTCCATAAGTAGTCTTTCAAGTACACGTAAGCCCTCCATATGAAGTTCTTTTGATAGTAAATATTAAAAGTTAAACGAAATACTAGTTTCATATAATACGAGTAAATTCACTAGGTACGACTACTCCGTATTATATGGAGCTAGGATTCCATTTAGCTTTTAACATTTACTGTCAAAAGCACCTCATCTGGAGGGCTGACATGTACTTGAAAGACTATTTATGCACTTTTAAAACTTGAAGGACTAATCGTGCATAACTCATAAAGTTGAAGGACTATTTATGGACTTTTAAAACTTGAAGGACCAATCGTGCACAATTGATAAAGTTGAAGGACCAACGATGGAGTTTAGCCTAAGCAAAATCCAGATTCACAATTTTGTTACCCAAAGATAAAAGTCGATACTGCAGCTATATATATGAAGGAAGAGAGCTTATTCGAGGGTGCACCAGAATCACTAAAATAAAAAATCATTCACTCTTTAAAACACCCAAACAACAAAAATATTCAGCAATATGAATGTAGAACATCTATGCAGTAGAATTATCACAAACAATGATACATTAATATCTTTAATCTATGGTAAGTATATGTTATTGTTTTTAGCTTTAAATGATATAGTAATATCTTGAATTATAAATTGTAGTATAATATTAAAGAATAACTTTTCACTCATTAGATACATAATTAGAGATTATCATGATAAAGTCAAACTTTTCATGTTTTAGCTTTAATTTAAATGATATAGTATCTCAAAGTAGCAAATGTAGCTTTTGTGTCACCAAAAAAACAACTCAATAAAAGAATTTTTGTACTACTACCATTCTAAGCAGGCTATCCCAAAAACATAAAAAGTTTCCAAAACTCAAAACACAAAAAAAATCATTATACACCCATATCAATTACATGAGAGGCCCCCAAAAAAATGGAGTGGATATAGTTTGAGTTCAACACTGACCCATATTTGCTGGAGAGAGCTACTGTCTCAGTGTGTAGGCCTAGGACTTGTGTTTTTGCCAACACTCCTTCCTCTATGTCAATGACACAGGGCAGTGTGCCCTCCTTTCCTCACATTTTGTGGCCATGTGAGGGACCTTATAGTTGTTGCCTCCTTACACCTTCATTATTTTCTGAATGGAGTGTTGGTAGCTCAGCCACACCTTGTTCATAGTGCGCGTCCAGTCGGTTGCCCATATGCATTCTCTAGAACCTCAATCAAGTCAGCCTCACTCTTTGGAGCTGATCTGTCTGATGCTGACTGGATAGTTATAGAGAATTGCAGGTCTAGGATGTTCAAATCAGGGGAGTTGGGGATTGTTGGGCTAGTGTAATGTTAAGCCCATTTGGTGTCCCAGCTGACACAAAGTTTAAGTTAGTGTTTAGCAATATGGGGTATAACATTGTCTTGTTGGATCACAATGTCTCTGCCCCTAAATGTTGGCAATTTCTCTTTGATTGTGGGTATGACTTGTTTGATTAAATTGGCTTTGCTAACCTCTTTATTGACACTGCCTATAGGTTTAACCTCCAACACCCCTGCTTCTCAGTTTTTATTCCTTTTGGCTGGGATTGTTTTTGTTAATGGGTATATTCCCAGTTTCTCATCCCATGAAAACTCAACCTGGTCAAAAAATACAGGTCTACACACAACACACAAAAACATAACTTTGGTTTTGAATCTCTTTGACTTACATGTCCTATGAGGATATTTCTCGTTTAGACCCATTTAGTACCTTCGAGATGGCTGTCATGTTGAACCACTTCTCATCTATGTGAATGACATTCTCAAAAGATTTAAACGTGGGCCGTTCGGGGTTGTGTGGAATAAATTGGAAGTGTACCTCTGAACCAAATAAAATCACATGCTTCAATATAATTCAGTACTGATGGGGCAATTAACATCATAATAATTTTAAATATCAATTTTTTTGAGATAAACTTTTACACAAATCTAAGGGAAAATATAGCAATTTGAACCTAAGCAGAAAAGTAGTTTTCATAAGTCATCCCAAACAGGCACTAAGAATCGGTTCTTTATAGCAGAGAACATTGAAAGATAAGCGACGTATTTGTGCTTCAGGAATGTACTTACCATGGCAGAATCTACTCGCAGAATGGAGTAAGATCGATTTTGAAACACATCCCTGACTCTGCACTCCAACGGGTTCAACCCCTCCTTCAGCGCGCCAAAGACGACCCTAACCTCATCCACTATTTTCCTCACCTCTCCCTCCTTCTCCTCACTCAGAGGAAAGCGACGAACATATTTCTCAATCTCATGAATCTCATTCTAATAGCCCGCAAGCATTTCTCCTGTCCTTCTTTGCTGAGGCAGCAGGTTGAAGAGCATTGTAGAGAGAAACTAAAGCAAGCCCAATAATCTTATTGCACCATGCCAGGAGTCCATAGTTAAGCGCGGATGCAATAACTACTTTGCAAATGAAACAGAGTGATTAGACTGCAATGCCTAGAAAAAGAGTATTTTCAGCGTTGCACGATTAATAATGACATGGAAGAATATCATGACATCGTTTAAAGAATATAGATTCTCTCTAAAATTTAACCTTTAAAGGTTCACTTTGCCTAAGAAAATCAACATCAAAGTGAATGCAACTTTATTATTTTGTTTATGTTCTAAACTGTCAGTTTCATAAATTTGGAAGCACCAAGATCATGAAAGAGTATTTCTAATACATAATGAGTTTCACCCGTGCATTGAAACTAAATTAGGGGCTGAATTATTGTTATCTCAAGAAAAAGTTAAAACTTCTGTGAGTCATTGTGAAAGTGAAATTGAATATGGTTTGGAGTTTGTTTTCAAGGATCATGATGAGTTCCAAAGCTATGAAACTGACAGTTTAGAACATAATCAAAATAATAAAGTTGGCATTCACTTTGATGTTGATAAGGAGAGCTCCCTTGAACTTGAAAAGGAACAAACTGAAGGTAAACAAACTGAATTTGATGTTTTGACATCTTAATATTTCATTCAAACTTATAGTACTACCTTTGAGAGAAACTTGAATTCGGGGCTGATGTTAGGATTTTAATGTTGAAAAGGCATAACAAAAGAGTTGGATAGTTCTGAAAAATTACTTCAAGATGTATGCCCCTCTTGCTTTGACATTGCCACAATCCTTGCATCCCCATATATCGACAACCTTTCTCTTCACTGCACACTGCACCCACATTGGATAAAGAATTTTGGTTTCATTGGCTTTCTCTTCCATTTCTTAGCATTTTTCTTTCTTCCATAAATCCTCAAGCCAACCATATTGTTAATAATGTGAAATGTGTAAAGCATATGGGCACATACCTTCCCACAAAACTCACAGTTGTACTTCATATGCTGGCTAATATCCATCTTTTTAATATTGAATTAATTCAATTTTTTCCTTACTATTGTAATCAATTTTTTCCTTACTATTGTTATCAATTTCCAGTTTTTCTAATACATAATAGGTTTCACTTTGAGAATCAGCCACAAAAGTTCTAAATTTTTTTTTGAGATAATAATAATTCATCCCCTAATTTGGATTCTTTTCAAAACTTAGCTTTTAAAGGTTCACTTTGCCTAAGAAAATCAAGTTTTAATTCAGATTTCTTTAAAAAAAAAATCAGTCTCTAAAACTTTTGTTTTCTTTTGAAAATAAATTTCATTGAAAATCAGCCCCTAGAGCTTCAGGTTTATCTCGAAAATCAACTCTTAAAATCCTAAAATCAGCCCCGAATGCAAATTTCTCTCAAAGGTAGTTCTCAAAGTTTCATTTTGGGGTTCAAATTCTTATTCCAAGTCTTAATCATATACATGAAAAATTATCCCATCAAACACATTATGTGCATTTAATTTTAAATTCAAGAAACTATAAACATCAAATTTAATTCAATTTTGGCTCACCCCTTAGATCTACATCCACCAATGTCTAGTTCATAAGCGGCGCTGCCCAGCTTAAAGATCTTTTGAAGGAAGTTCAATGTTGCGAGGGTAGCTGCCATTGCTAGGTTTGCTGTCGCCTCCCTGCTTAAATCTTCCAACAATCAAGTAAATTGATTAAATCTTTTTAAGAGAGCAAGGATTTAATTTTCCACTGTCACAAAATTAATTTGTTTCTTTGATGCAAATTCACACACATATCACACTACTATGAAAAGAATAATTAGGTACTCTTAAAGTTATACTTTCACACATCACAGTGGCCGAAAAGAGTGAAAACAAATAAGTGCTCCCTTCATCTCATGGAAACAAGCTTTTATAGTCTTACCCCTATAGAAACAAAAAATCTGCATAAAAAGACACATCAAAAAAGTATCATTCTTATCACAAACCATCAGACATATTCTCTGCCCAAACATAACTGAAATAGCATGAGACATGCTAACACATTATGTACTCTGTTTTTTTTTAAATAGAAGATTTAGTAATATTTATTCAAATTATTGAGTATAACAGCATCCACAATTATCAAAAGAAATGCAACAGAAATCTATGCAGGCGTAGAAAATCAAATGCAAATGGGCAAAAAAAAGGGGCAAAGGAGCACCATTGAAGAACCGATCGATCAAAACCGAACATAACAAAAAAAGAAGAGGAATACCTTCTTTTCTCCAAGGAAGTTTCGGATCTCAATTGAGTTTTTTCGTCGGTGATGGAGGCATTGATGGGAAAGTGGGGTAGAAGAAGCACATCTTGTACCGGAAGCCAATTGTGACGCCGGTGCTTGGTTCTCAAAGATCAGCTGGAAATAAACTAAGGTCAAGTAGTCTTGCAAGTGGTTAACAAATAATAGAAGAGGAGTAATATATATTACTTCCATAACTAAGCAAGTTCTTCGAAAATGCATGCAAATGGATATCACACTCTGTTTTTAACCTCGTGCCTCTTTATTGCTTCCGATGCCACCATATCAACTCTTTAAAATGTTTTAACTGTTTCTTAACTGCTATTTAAAGCCATACTAAAGGTCACATAGGTTACTATGTAACTGATAAAGAGGCAGATGAACCTGCTGTTTTCACAGGATATACTCTGGTAAGTGTGAGGTCGGTCACCATTAAAATTAGACATAACAGTTGATGATATCTTGTACGAAAATATTACTAAGAACAGATGTAAGATTTCATAATTTTAATTTATTTGTATTTGCAGTTTTGCTAAATGCTAATTCATGCATTATTGATCCAAATGGCCATATTTTAGTTTCCCACAATTATGTTTTGTTCCTCCTAGGTTTCTATAGACTAAATTTCATACTCTCCTTTTACTAACTGGGTCGGAATCCTGATCTCTCTATAGTTCATAGCAGGTTGTGGTAAGTTTTTTGAGGGCATTGCAAAACAAATGTATCAGTCACTTTGTGCATGCATTCAGGATATGACAAATGAGCACAAAAAATATAAAGTCCAACATATATGCTTCTTGATAATAAGTTCTGCAAAAACCATAACCTGCCTATATGCCAAGAAATGTCTCTAGGAATCTATCAGGTAGAATCCATCATCAAGCAAATCCCTCACTGCATCTTCTGTTGGTCCAAATCGATATACACATTCATTGAGAACAAATTTTTTATCTTTTATAGTTGCAAGTGAAGTCTTTATTGCATTTCTTTCATAGGAAGAATGGAGCCACTGTAACTCCAGTGCTTCATCTTTATCAAGACAATGATAATTAAAAATACTCCATAGCAATGAATTAAAATCTCATAAATCTTCCAACACACAAACAAATAGTCAAAAGAAGACCCAGTATAACCCATACATAGTTGGAATCTGATATTTCAAGATGTAACCTTACCATTGTAAAAACAAACAATAAAAACCGGCACAATTGACATAAACGTATCATTCGACCCCCATAAGGCCCAACGTCCTAGTTGGTCACGGCCACCACTCCGAGTTGGCTCTGATACCATTGATACAACACAAGGGAGAGCCACACTCTAAAACGGAGAACCCTTGACTATATAAACCCATCACCGGTGTGGGACAATGAAATCCGTCCGTATCAAATTTGCCCTACGAATTGCACAGATGAGACCGACTCCATCCTCGCACACTTGATCGAGGGAGTCATACAGATCGTGTGTACCAGCCGCGGGATAGAGAGATGGAAACCGCAGAAAGTCCTTCTCCCAGGAGAAATCAGCGGCCAGACTTATATAAAAGGTTAAATTACTGAACTGGAAAGTTTCACCTTCGAATATGTCGTGTAACTTCCTCCGTGCTCAATGCTATGGAACTGAAAGTCTCTGAAAAAAATCAGCAACCTTTGGGCAACGTTTGCAAAGCCTGTTCTCAAGGTGATCGTGGAGACTTAAGAAAGCCTAGAGACTGAGCTTTGATACCAAATGTTATACCCGAACCGGGGTCTAAACGAGTTGCTATTTTGATGAGGAATCAAGGAATGATTCAGCTTTGATTTCAGGGTCCTGGAGCAGGAGATAATCGATTTACACACAGTGACAATCCTATCCTATATACTACCTCCGTCCCATTGTCTTTGTCCACATTTGACTTTTGGAACTGTTCATCTAAGTACTTTGACTCATCAAATTCTCTTAATGTGTAATCCTAAAAATAGTCATGTGTGATCTTGTTTGATTCGTCTTAACATATAGATTATTATAATATAATTTGTATAATTTTTTAATATACAAATTACAAGATAAAATGGATTAAAGAAGTGCATTGGATAGTGTGCCAAAAGGTAAGTGGACAAACACAGTGGGACGGAGGGAGTATATATCTAAAAGAGGGTTTCGAAGTTGTGGTGACGACACGTATCATGCCACACGTGCATACTAATGACACGTGTCCCGCCATGCGTATATCACATGACACATGTACGTCCATCCATGCATGTGAGTTAATTTTGTATTAAATAATCCGTATTTTTATTTTTTTATAAACTCTTCACTTTCCAACAATAAAAAACTATTATTTTTATTAACTTTTTATAAACTCTTCACTTTCTGACTATGTTAAAACCAATTTATTGTTTTGACGTATCTTAAAAATATATGCACGATTATTTTATAATTTTAGAAAACTTATGTATATAATTTATTGATTAAAAAGATGTTGCTTATAATTTTTAAAATTATCCATCATATAAAAAAAAACTAATTACATATAAATTTTATCACACGTGCATCTTTATTAAATTTATAACATATTTTAGTTGTTTTTCTTATTACATTACTTATTTTACTATATTTTTTTTAGCAAACTAAACAAAGTAAAAATTTAATTGAAGGATTACATGTGGCACATACAAATATGCATTATCTAATAATGTGACATTCCTTAATTGATCTATTCGAGATTTTTATATTAATTTTTATTAATTAAAACAATTTTCATTATTATTTTATTTGATGACCATTAATTTTGCATAAAATGTTTATGTCATGGAGGCACTACACCTCCCCACATGTCATGTGGCACATGTATATATTTATTATTATTAAATTTTTATAAAAACTTCACTTTCTTACATTAAATAACTTATATTAAATTTTTATAAATCCTTCACTTTCTTACACTAAATAAGCATTACTGTTGAACAAAAAGAAAATTATTGTTATCAAATTTTCAAAATAGTATTATAATTTTTTTTATGAAATATAAATAATTATTAAATACAAATTTATTTCAAACTTTTTATCCTATTACATACTACAAATAAAAGAATCC
>OOIL02000670.1:468859-493824 GCA_900332095.2 Cuscuta campestris
CCCCCCCCCCCCCCCCCAAATTAAAAAAATCAAAATTTAAAAAAATAACCTATAAATTCCCTTAAAAAATCATTCTCTCACATATCTCTCTCACACATCTCTCTCTATCTTCTCTCTAAAATATTTATTATTTATTATAAATATTTATAAAATATATTTTAAAAACGGGTTCATCTTCATCCAACGATGAAAAAAAGCGTTTTTTCATTGTTTCGCCACGAATTGTATTCAATGGTGGGAAGAAGGCGAAGAAGAAGCTGTCATCCCGAAGACGGACCCAACGACAACGTTTAAACCGGGATCGAGCTGCCGCCCACGCTTCACTTCTAAACAACTACTTTAATAATCCGTGTGTTTGTACACCGGAGGATTTTAGTAATCGTTTTCGGATGAGTCGTCCTCTCTTTTTACGCATTCTCGCCGATGTTGAACGCGAGGTTCCTTGGTTCACCCAACGCTTTGATGCGAGAGGCCGACGCAGGTTTAGTAGCGTCTAGAAGTGCACTGCCGCGCTCCGTCAGTTGGCGTACGGGTATGCGTCCAGAAGTGCACTGACGCATACTCCTGTGTTTATAAATTTTCTTAAGCTATTATTCAAATTTATCATAAAAGATATTTACGCAAGCTTATAGCGAGCGACATCCAGCAGTTGCACGCAAGGCATGCCACTAAACACGGCATTGTCGGCATGCTTGGGAGTATTGATTGCACGCATTGGGAATGGAAAAATTGTCCCACAGCGTGGCACGGTCAATTCTCCTGGGAAGATCATCCCAAGCCTACTATTATGCTTGCAGTTGTTGTTTCGAATGACTTGTGGAATTGGCATGCTTTTTTCAAGGTCATGGGCTCGAACAACGACATCAACGTTCTCGATCAATCGCCTGTTTTTAACAATTGGATTAATGAGACCGCACCCGACTCCTCCTTTGAGCTTAGAGGGATACTTTACAAGCGTGGATATTATTTGGCCGATGGAATATATCCAGATTATTCTACGATTGTCAAATCCCTCTCCGAACCAATGGGTCTTAAACGCCAGACCTACAAAAAAACTCAAGAGGCGGCGAGAAAAGATATTGAACGTGCCTTTGAGGTCTTGAAGGGTAAATGGCACATTCTAGATCGTCCGTCGAAATGTTATTCTCAAACGAAAATAAGGAATATCATGTACGTATGTATTATTCTTCATAATATGATCATAGAGGACAACGGGACTGCGATTTGTCAATACAACCCGGACGAGGAGGTGCCCATGTACGAAGAAATCACGAAAGAAGAGAAACGAAGAAACCTCCAAGACATTCGAAGCCGAGAGATTCACAATGCACTAACAGCGGATTTGATCGAACATATCTTTAGTCGCTCGAATAATTAGTGATTCTTTTGTAGTGTTAATTTTATTATGTAATATTTTTTTAATGAATGTAATTTTTTTATGAATGTATTTTTTATGAATGTAATTTTTTTTAATGAATGTAATTTGTTTATGAATGTAATATTTTTTTAATGGATGTAATTTTTTTAATGCACTAGTCTCATTGCGATTAATTTAAATAATAAATTAATTTAAATTTATTAATTTAAATTTAGAAGATGTACATTTAAAAATATAAAAAATGAAGGTCTGAAGCCCCAGTTTAAAGCCCTCGGGCTTCAAACCCATTTCCAGTGAATTTTTTGTGTAAGTTAAAGCTGACGTAGCTGAGAGAGAAAGTTTGAAGCCCCCATTTGAAGTCCCGGGGCTTCATACGTATTTCTAGTGCTCTAAGGAATTGAAGTAGACCAAAATTTATTATATTCTAATATATATAGTCCAACATATATATTATGAGGTCGTGTTTTTCTCCTTATTATGATTAGATCATTTGAGAATAGCTTTAGAGATTAGTGTTGACGTTTTGAATAAAATTTTAACGGTGCAGATTGTTTTGAAAACGCACGCTGGCCGTTGACAACTTTTTCAAAACGCTAACGCTAATCTCTGACGCTATTCTGAAACAGGTCCAAAATGCATCACAAGCTCTAAAATCACGGGTTATGTTTTGCATATGCATGTAACATCAGTGGTTATGCCTTTTCTCAATATGATAGTAGTACCATTTTTCAAACTTTTAACAAAGGTAACCTACCATTTTTCTTAATATGATAGTACTACCATTTTTCAAGCTTTGCATAGGCACGTGCATGCAGACTCACATAATTTGGATTCGTTTACCTAATAAGCAATGTATACTCTCGGATGTACATTCAAAGGAATGGGGGCACTTGCCCCCAGTGATTTTCAAAAAAATGTTTACTAATATTGTTAGCACCCTCATTTATTCAAAGTATAATAACACTTATACCCCCATAGAAATTAGGCTCCCCCACTTGGGTTCTTCCATACAAACTAAAAAGCAAAAAAATCTGTTAGCGGATATTTGTATATAGGTTTTACTGTAGCATATTGGGCTAGGCCCATTTCTGTACTTGTATTTATATCAGTTCACGATTAATGAAATACAGATCAATTTCCACTAAAATTCTACATGGTATCGGAGCCTAAACCCTAGCCTTACATGTGTTTCTGCTCTCCGGCGTGTGTGCGATCGTCCGACACCGTGTTCCTTGTGTGTTCGCCGAACAGTCTCCTCCTCTTCAATAGAAGATATGATCGTGCGCTGCTGGTTTATGCCTTTAATTGTTTCTTTTTTGTGTGTGCTGCTAATTTGATCGTGCAATTGACATCATGGGCTGCTAAAGTATGCAATTTGATATTGTGTGCAATTTGATATTTTGCTGTGTGCGTTGCCAATTTGATATCATGTGTTGCTGCCATTTTTTTCTTTCTTTGGTTTTACTCTGTCTTTGATATCTTGTTGATCGGTTGAGGGGGAATGGGTTGTTGATCTGCTGAATTTGGCCCTGTTTCTTTTGAGGGGGAGTTTTACAATCTGGCTGCTCTTTTGTATTTGTTGCTGCCCTGTGTTTTCTCTGTTGATTCTGCACATCTACTCTTGAAAAATTGCACAGTATGTCTCTTATTGTGCCTTGTGAGTGGCTCGTGGATAGTGGTGCATTTCATCATATGACAGGGGTGCTTTCGTGTTTGACTGACATAGTGCAGAGGCCTCCTTGTACTATAAGCTAGCCCGATGGGGCTCATGTGGTGGCAAATTCTTGTGGTCAGGTGCAAGTGTCTCCTTCTTTAATTTTACACAATGTTCTTTATGTTCTTAATTTGAAGTGTAATTTGATATCAGTGAGTTGTCTTGTTAACTCACATAACTGTCATATTTTCTTTGATGATCATTCTTGTGTGATACAGGACCGGACTACGAAGACGCGGATTGGTCAATGTGAAGCACACGCAACGGGGTTTATGTCTTTCCTTCTCAAGCCCAAGCGTCCAAAGCCGAGTCTGTTTCCTTATTGCACCAATGTCTTGGTCATCCTTCTCCTCAAGTTTTGTCTCTACCTCCATTTAATAAGAGTAATACTGAAATTAAAAATTTCCAGTCTTGTGATATTTGTTTCTTTTCCAAACAGACACGCTCCCAATTTTTCCTAGTCTTAATAAAGCGAATGCATTGTTTGATCTTATTCATTGTGATTTATGGGGTCCATATTTTGCTTGCATATTCAATGGGGTGTTATTCGGTTTATTCGTTGTGCCCACGCCTTAGAGGGGGGGTGAATAAGGCATTTGAAAATTTTTCGGAGTTGAACAAAAACGGTGTTGGCAAATGCGGAAGCAATATATAAAACACAAAAAAAGCGTAAAGTAAATGCACATTGATTTTATACTGGTTCAGGAACTCCCTACTCCAGTACCTTAAGGCTCCTACTTAAGGATTTTCAATCCACTAGAACGCCTTGACCATCTCAACAGGATCCTCACGACTGAACCAGTTTTTGGCAAACAAACCTTTGCCAATAGGTTTACACTAGATCGACAATACTTCACGCCTTGAAGTATCCAACTAGTTTTGAGGATTTTCCAACGGCTATCCCCAACCGTGCACCGAAGATTTGCAGGATGTCTTCAACCTAGAGATTTTACAACGACAATCTCCAACCGTCTCAACAAGGATTTCACGGATGTCCTTGACCGCCTCCAGAGATTTCACCACGGCTATCTCCAACCGTTCAATGAAGATTTTACAACGGATATCTTTGACCGATTATAAGAGATATAGAAATTTGAATAATATGAATCAACACCACCTCAATAATATGAAATACAAGGTTAGGTTGGTGTGATGATTTCTATACACTCTAATAATTACAACTCTCTTATAGATAATATGAGTGTATATCTCTTTGAATCAAGCTCAATGTGTGTTCAAGAAAATATATTGAAGAAATAGCTCTTTAATAGCCTAATAAAAATCAGAGATTTTTATGAACACAAGAAGAAGGAATTAGGAGATTTTAGCAAAGTTTGATTGATTCAAAACATTGAAATAGTTTGGGTATTTATAGGGATGGATTAGGAGTTGTTTGAAATTGAAAAATAGCTGTTAGAGAAGAATAATCAACTCCTAATAATATAATTAAGATAATCCAACCATTGGGAATGAAAAGTACAAGAAATAAGGAATCTGGTCTCCGAACGGTCCATCACCTCGACCGTTTCTGACCAAACGGTCGACCGTTCGGGGTAACGTTCAGATTCCGCCAACGGTCATTAGGACGGTCGACCGTTCTGGAAAAACGGTTTACCACATCGACCGTTCGTTACCCTGTGCGCAATTTTTAACTTTTTAATAACTTTTTCAATACTAATCGGAATTGAGTAATTCAAGAACCGACGATCTCGTATTGAGAAGAGTTATAACTTTAGTTAAATATTTTGAAAACTATATTTTCGAAAATATTTACCAAATGTATTTTAAAAATAAATACCTAAGTAAAAATCATTTTTATGTGTGTGCAAAATTTAGCTTGAGCTTAGAGATATATCATTCAAATATCTTTAACAATAAATGACTCTAAGCTATTCTATGATAGTCCTGTGTGAGCGAACGAATTGACGCAATCAACGCATTTTAGTGGATTTTGTCGTTTCTACACATTTGAACAAACGTTAGCTCAATGAAATTATTTGTTAATATCAAAACATGAGATTAAGCATACCAAGGCTAACGGCTCATTACTATTCTCGAGCTGTTTGGGTATTTCTTATTATTTACAAAAATGAGGGACGGAGGGAGTATTATATAAGAGGCTAACTTAATTATACTTCCACCGTCCCAAAAAGTCTTTCCTGTTTACTATTACGGCCTCTCGATAATTCTTATTTGTTTGCGTGTTTTCATTAATCATTTGATAAAATAAAATATTCTTGTCACCTCTTATTTTGTAGAGTTTTCGATGTAGTTTTTAAATATAAGTTTTTTTATGTGTAATTTTCTTACCAATTTGTAAATAAAATCATTTTAAAATCCACGGGGTTTTACACGTTAATCAAAGTATGAAATTCTTTTTGGGACGGAGAGAGTAAGTGGCTAACTTGTTAAGTCTCCGTTTGTTGGCCTTTTTTCCGTTTCTTTCCGTCAAATTACTGTGCATCTCCTAGAGTCTACCACACACTACCTATTTATTACCGTCTCACCGCCCTCCACTCTCTTCATTTTCCTTCGTCTCCATCGATCCACCTGCTTCTTGTGTTGGTAATTATACCGCCCCCTCTTTCTTATTTCTTCAATGCAAGGTAAAGAAGAAATCCCTAAAAACAAAAAATTTGTTTAAAATTGACATTGTTTTTATTCATAGCAACTTCGGAAGTGTCGATAGATCGTGCTTCTATTCCTTTTACCCGATAAGAGTTGATTTTAGAGCTGAAGTAGTTTATTTTTTTTAGTTAGGGTTTATGTTGTTGTTAGAGATTGCCGTTGTTTTCTTTTAAATACTTTTAATTTTGGAAATAGGATCCTGACATTTTTTAGCCTTCCTTATATGGTGCTGAGTTTAACTATTGATTACATCTTGAGCATGAAAGACATTTTTGTTATAGTAATTTGGTCCTTTGCAAAAAAATAGTTTCATTTCCTTGATGCTCAGTTATTATTTTAAATGATCTAGTTCTCGATTAACTTAAAGAAAACGAACTAAAATTTTAAATTAATTTGAATTTGTAAATCCAAGAATTTAAAAGACTAAGAACATATATATGATTTTAAAGAAGTAGGGTTAAATGTGCTGCAAGTTTTGGTTTTAAGAAATGATTTTTCTCTTGTAGTGTCTTTTTAAGTTTTATAAGAGCTTATTGTGTCTCCTTTGGGCTTTTTCCTGTTTGTTCTCCATCTCCTTTTTACAGAGCTTATTCACATGTCACTCACATCCCAAGAAGCAACGATATTTATTAGGCATTGCTCGCAGTGGATATGTGTTTGAATCTCCACTGATCGTCGTCATTTTCTTCCTTTCTCGTTCAGCGAGGTGTAGTTCCTTGTATTCTTCCCTTAGATTCTTCATCTGCAAATTTCTACTAGATAAGAATTCTTGATTTCTTTCTTTAGCATGTACATTCCATTCTTTGCTCCTGGTCTTTGTTTTCCTCTTCCGTCATTTTGTGCATCAAGGCTAAGAATCAAAGTTACAACAAGTTCATATCCGTCCGTAAAGAAGGGACTTGAGCATCGGTGGAAGGAACGAGACCGAAGAGGTTGTTTCCTTAGTTGGGTAGTATTTCAGATCTTAGCATTTTTGTTAAAGTGTATGGCACGTTAGTTGTTTTTCCCTCCTTGAAAATGTTTTCCAAAAACCCTTCAAATTGTTTTTAAATCTTTTGCAAAACAACTTTTTCAAAACTGTGAGAACTATCTGGATAAGTCTTGTTTTAATCGAATAAGTAAGAGTTTTCAGTTCTGTCTTATTCGAATAAATAGCAGTTTATTTGAATAAGTCCTGAATTTCATTTCTTCAATCCTACAGTGATTTAGTCGAATAAACCCTAATTTATTCAAATAAGTCTGCGTTCTTCGCTCTGTCCTATTCGGATAAATATGATTTTATTCGAATAAGTCGTCAGTTTAAACTGCAGTTTTGTCAGTTTTAAAGGAAGTTATCCATCCCTATCTTCCATAACTCACCTACAACGGCTCTTTTGCTTGAAGAACATTATATATATCCATTCAAACATATTCTTTTATCAATCCAAGCAATTCAATTCATACTTTTGATCCTTCAACATTACTTCCAAGCAATTCTTCAAGATATCAATATTTGCTTGAGTTTTGAAGAGTACTAGTGTGCCATACTCTATAAGTTCTTGTATTCTACAGCAATCCACTCTTAATTTGAAGAGTATTTCCACTGTGCACTTTGTTTTGAAACAGTGTGTGAATTGTAAAAACTTGAAGTTGATATAATTCAAGTTTTGGAGAGAAATCCTAAGTCTTGTGAAATCAAGACTTCAGTGAAAAGGTTAGAGGCTTGCGAATTCAAGTTCTCGAGTTGTAATCGGATTGTCAAACTCCATTAAGTTTGACGAAGTTAGTGGAATCTCGGGCACGTTTGCTTCGGGGACTGGATGTAGGCATTAGGCCGAACCAGGATACATCGTGTGTTGCTCCTTCTCTTCATCTTTGTGTTCTTGTGGTTGATATACTCCTGCGAATTTTTGTTCTTCCAAAAGTTCTTGATTTTTGAAAAACACCTCTATTCACCCCCCTCTAGAGGTGCGTAAGTTGTTCAACATATATATATATATATATATATATATATATATACTTTAACAGAAATGCTAAGATCTGAAATGCTACCCAACTAAGGAAACAACCTCTTCGGTCTCGTTCCTTCCACCGATGCTCAAGTCCCTTCTTTACGGACGGATATGAACTTGTTGTAACTTTGATTCTTAGCCTTGATGCACAAAATGATGATGATGTTTTGTCACCCTTTTGTCATTATCAAAACCTAAAAGACAATGGGCAAAGGACATTGCAAAAATACATATTCATGATAGCACATTGTCCAACAATTTCCCCCTTTTTGATAATGACAAACCCATTAGGAGATATGCATCATACAAGGCTAGTTCCCCCTCAAGTATTGCATCATAAATCAAACAAAGACATACAAATCTATACTATCTTCCCATTAAGATATGCACAAATACAATTCCCCTTGAATATATGCATATCTACACCATCTTCCCCCTTTTGACATTATCAAAAAGAGATGGGCAAAAAGATATATGCTCATGCAAATAGATATCAAACAAACAAATAAGATCACATTGTCCAACTAAAATATAAATAAACATTAGTTGGAATTAATAAAGTGAATCAACTTCCCCCTTAATTGATGCTTCACCCAATTATGTGCTTGGTGCATCTACTTCAACTCAAGTCGAAGTGTTCAAGCACACCTTCCTTAATGAATCTACGAAGAAAATCTTGGTACCCAATGCCTTTTGGGTCCAGGGGTGTTAGTATGAACATCATAAATATCAATGTGTGCCCTCTTCCTATCCTTAGCAATCAATCTAAGCTTCCTAAAACATATAGGAGCTATGTGTCCAACGTGATCACAGAAATGACAAACAACCCTAGGATCATACACATATCTATATGGACTAGAGTGTCTCCTATGTGTCCTAAAGTTGCTAGGTTGTCTAGGTGCATTCCTTACATTCCTAAAATTGCTAGGTTGTCTATTTCTAGGATATTGTCTAGGTTGTCTAGTGAACCTATGATCAACCTAATTCCTAGACTCAATAGGTTTTCTCATCCTAGAAGTAGTGGGGGTTTGTGTTGTTCTAGATTGAGTCTTCTTAGGATTACTAATAAATTTTCGTTGTGAATTATCCCTAGAATTATTTTTATCCAAAGGTCTTTCTCCTTCTTTTACGAAGTTCATTTTCTTAAGTCCCTTAGATTTATATCCTAATCCATTTCTATTATATTCACCTTGTTGAACTATAAAGTGCATGTCCTTGCTAGCCTTATTATATTTTCCTAAATGCTCATGCAATCTAGCTATCTCTTTTTCATGGATGTTACATTGTGCACAAGGAGTGTCAATACTAACCTTGCCAAGTTTCTTATTTTCAAGTTTCAATAAATCCATCTCCTTATTAAGTTCAATTATTTGAGCTTCTAAAGATGTGACATCTTCTTTGGCAAGCTTAGTTTCTTTGGTGGATTTGAGAAATTCACCATAGAGATCACTAAATGCACTATGTAAATCATCCAATGAAAAGCAATCACTTGAAGACGATAAAGGAGTTGAAAAAGAATTAGAAGATACCTCTTCCTCGGTAGCCATTAGACAAAGATTTGCTGTTTCTTCGTCCTCATCACTTGTTTCGGAAGATGAATGATCACTCTCCCATGAGATGTATGCTTTTTGCTTCTTCTTGAACTTCTTGTCCTTCCCTTGCTTCAACTTAGGACAATAAGGCTTGATAAGCCCTATCTCTCCACATTCATAGCATTTAGGTGGTGTAGCTTTCTTGCCATTGTCTCTCCTTGGCTTGAAGCTTTTCTTGATAAATTTGTTGAAGCGTTTGATGACAAGAGCAAGTTCGGGATTATCTTCTAAATTAAGTGATTCATCATCATCTTCTTCATTTTCCTCTACAACTTCCTTGGTGGCTTTCAATGCTATAGATTTCCTCCTTTTGTCTTCACCACGTAGATGAGGAGTAGTACTTTCATATGTGAGTAGTTTCCCACGAAAAGTATCATAAGTTAAGACATTGTAGTCTCTTCCTTCAGTTATGGCGTTCACCTCGGATTTCCACTCAAGAGTCATACAACACAAAATTTTCCGGACAAGCTCATGATTGGTGTAATACTTTCCGAGCGTGTCAAGATTGTTGATGATTGTAGAGAATCTCTCAAAAATACTATCAATGCTTTCATTCTCCTTCATTGAGAATAATTTGTATTCATGCAATAAGATATCAACTTTAGCATCTTTAACTTGAGATGTACCTTCATAAGTGACTTCGAGTTTAGTCCACATCTCATTGGCGGATTTGCATCTTGATATCTTTCTATAATCATCAGGGTTGACTGCACAATAAAGATAGTTGATGGCTTTAGCATTTTGCATGACGTTGTGTGTCTCCTGCTAGTATGTATGTATGTATGTATGTATGTATGTATGTATATATATGTATGTATATATATATATATATATATATATATATATATATATATATATATATCTATGTGTGTGTGTACATATATGTATATATCTGCTATCATGAATTTGGGCCAGCTCTCTATCAAAAGTGCCTACTCTACCTTCATCCAACCCTCCCCTTACCTATCTCCTGCAAGTTCATCTGGCACAAGCTTCACCTCCCTAATCTGAAGCTGTTACGTTCTTGTGGAAAATCTTTCACCATGCGCTCCCTTTCACGCCAAGTCTGAGGAAACTTGGCTTCCAATGTTGTGGGGGATGTACTCTTTGCAATAGCGATGAAGACTCTAGGAGACCAGACTCTGTTGGCTCCCTTAATGAATGTATTTTTTTATTATTTTTATTGTTTCAATATAATTAAATAATAAATTAATTAAATTTTATTAATTTAGTTTTAGAAGATGTATATTTAAAAATATAAAAAATGAAGGTTTGAAGCCCCAGTTTGAAGCCCCAGGGCTTCAAACCCATTTCCACTGAATCTGTGAGGTAAGTTAAAGCTGACGTGGCAGAGAGAGAACTTTTGAAGCCCCAGGGCTTCACGGGTATTTCCACTGCTCTTAGGCCGCGTTCCGTTCAGCTTATGTTTTCCCATACTTATTAAAATCGTATCATATCATATCAGACCAGATAAGATCAGATCAGATCCAATCAGATCAGATTAGATCCCATTAGATCATATCCAATCAGATCAGACCAGACCCAATCAGATCAGATCCCATCAAGAATTATTATTATTATTACGATTATTATTATTATTATTATTATTGTTGTTGTTGTTGTTGTTGTTGTTGTTGTTGTTGTTGTTGTTGTTGTTGTTGCTGTTGTTGTTGTTGTTGTTATATTATTCTTAAACATGAAAAAGAGTAAAATTTAGAAACAAGTTAAATAGAAAACTGAGAAATTAATCCTTAATTATTAGACGTCGAAAACATTATTTTTAAAATACATTGACAGTGTCAATCTAATTCTTCTTTTAAAATACATTTTTATTGTTGCCTGTAATTTGAGTTTCTAAACTTTTGATCTTTTATAACGCTGAAATATTTTAATAAAAATACTATCACTTTTCTATATTGATGATCTAAATTTAATTACTTTTTAATGTATATATAAATTAAATATTTATTCTAATGTATATATAAACTAATAATTAAAATACTAAATCAATATTGTTATTTCACCAAAAAATAATCATAAAATAAAAAATATTATTACATTATAATATGAATGATTATTTAATATATAAATTAACTAATTTTATTTTATTAAAAAATAATAATAAAATAAAAAATATTATTATATTATACTCCCTCCGTCCCCCAGTTTTTGTCCATTTTTTGACTTTTGGAACTGTTCATCTAAGCACTTTGACTCATCAAATTTTCTCAATGTGTAAGCCTAAATGTAGTGATGTGTGATCTTGTTTGATTTGTCTTAACATATAGATTATTAATATATAATTTATATAATTTTTTAATATACAATTTAAAAGATAAAATGGATTAAAGAAGTGCATTAGATGGTGTGTAAAAATGAAAGTGGACAAATACTCTGGGACGGAGGGAGTAATATGAATTATCATTACAGTTTTTAAACGTTATTATAAAGTCAAATCAAATTATTGATTTGAATATTAAATCAAATCATAATTAATCAGATCAAATCAGACTAGATCAAATCTAATCATATCAGATCAGATCAGATCAAATCAGATCAGACTAAATCAGATCAGATTAAAACTACAAAAAGAGTAAATTCAATATTTAGTCCCTAGTTTTATGTCGTTTTACCTATTTAGTCCCCACTTATCATATTTGACAATTATAGTCCCTATTTATGTTTGGTCTTGCCACAAATAGACATCCGTGAATCCAACCGCTATCTCCTCGTTAAAAAAGCAAAAAAAAAAAACAAAATTGGAATTAACTCAGACACCATAATCAGAATTTGACATGTGCTAGCTTTAACCACATGTTTATTGCCTTCAAAACATAACAAGTGCTGGGCTAACTATAAAAGCAAAAATTTAAAGGGAGAAACACAAAAAAGATACTTAATTGAAGAGAGATTGGGACTGGTCGCAAAAAAAGATCCAAAAATCTCACTACTAAAATGACTCACCTTCAAGGTCAGCCATGAGAGTAGGATGAAGAAGAATACATCACTTCTTCGACCTCTTTCGATGGCGCGGGGAAGCAAAAAAAATTAGGTTTCCTCCCCCGTGCGTGAACAGACGAGGATGGTGAGTATGGTGGGTTAATTCTGATTTATTTTTTTTTGCTTTTTTAATGGGGAGATAGCGATTGGATTGACGGAGGTCTATTTGTGGCAAGACCAAACATAAATGGGGACTATAATTGTTAAATTTGATAAGTGGGGACTATATAGGTAAAACGGCATAAAACTATGGACTAAATATGGAATTTACTCCTATAAAAAATTAGATTAGATAGAAAAAGAAGTTGAACTGGGCCTTAGCTCATTCCTATCGAGAGAAGACCTGACCTGTCAGTACGGTTCTTTCTCAAAGTTGTAAACTCCGTCCTCCTTCAACCTGCGCCCCCGCCAGGGAGCCTCTCCCTTGAAACCGCCGGAAGAAGAACCAGCGGCCTCAAACGTCTCCCCGTCACTCTCCTCAACCGCGAACCTGCGGCCCTCCTCCGTGCGTTCTCAGGCTTCCCGGCTACGACTAATCAGCAGCTCCTGAAGCTTGCGAGCAGTTCTTCCTTCCTCTGACGGAGACAACGGTAATATGCCAACCGCCTTTAGAAGCGTTTCAATATTCACATTGTGATTAATATTGGAATTTAGGTTAAATCAAACAGATTAACAATGATGAAAATTTGGCATTTTCAGTTAAGATTTTTTAGGTTTTCTGTTTTCATTTTGGCCCAGAGATGCACAAATTTTTGTTTGCTTGATTTTTTTGAAACCAGTTTATCCGGATTGAAGGGATGGAGCAGTCCGTGAATTCTATAAACTCTGACCTCCATTTGGTGCAAGAAACTTATGCTGTGGAATTGCCAGAGGTACGCACTCCCATTACAGTTCTTGGTTTAGGTGCGTCATCATCAACACCCACAAAAGTGATCAATGAAGAGCCTCAATCAACACCAACTAGAAATACACCGGTAGTTGGCATGACTTTTGATAGTGTTGAAGCTTTTGAGGAACTCTACAAAGCATACAATTCCTCTAATGGATTTTATGCAAGAAAGCGTACTAGTAGAGGAGACAAGTACTTGAGGTGGGTTTGTCGAAAAGCAGGATTCAACTCCGTCAAATGTAAACAGGTCGATGTGGATGGTAAGAAAAGAAGAAAAACGGCTTCGGTGAGAGTTGGTTGCCAACATGCAATTAGTTTGAAATTCGAACCTAAAATTGGAAAGTGGATTATCTTGTCATTCACGCCTGAACACAATCATAGTATTGTCACTCCAAACAAGGCGCACTCCACGCCCAACGGAGAGGTTGTAGACGAAAGCGACCAACTCATGATTGAAATGTTCAAAGACCATGGCACAACAATAGGAAAGGTGGCTACGTTTGGTAAAGGCAGTAGTCAACGTAATTGTTATAACCACATGAAAGATAAGATTCTCGATATTGATGATGCACAAGGAGTTCTTGAATACTGTACCCATCAATCAAAGTTGGATCCCGGATTCTTTTATCGCGTGCAAATTGATGATGAAAGCAAGATGTCGAATTTTTTTTGGGTTGATGCAAGATCTAGGATGGCTTACAAAGTTTTTGGTGATGCCATAGTCTTCGAAACGATATACCACACATACAAATGTGAGATGCTTTTAGCCCTTTTCATTGGTGTTGATAATCACAAAAGAAACATCTTATTTGGATGTGCCTTAATCATGGATAAGCAACAAGAGACGTTTGAATGGTTATTTCGTACATGGCTAAAAGCAATGGAGGAGAAAGAGCCCGTCTCTATGATCACCAATCAAGATAGTGTGGTGTGTAATGCTGTCAAAGTTGTTTTCCCAAACGTTCGACATAGATTATGTATTTGGCATATACTAAAGAATTTCCCGGAGAATCTTCCAGTGGTTGACAACAAATATAAAGAATTCAAAAGAGAGCTAAAAGTTCTCATTCAAACGTCATTGTCCAGAGCTCACTATGATGAGCAATGGTTGGAAATGATAAATAAATATGGACTACAAGGAAATGAATGGCTACAAAATCTCTTTCACATTCGAGAAGAGTGGGTCCCTGTGTTCACAGTAGACACTTTCTTTGCAGGTATACATTTATAATTAATTTTGTCTCTCAACTATTTCGTTTAATTTTAACAAACCCAATTTTACATTTAATGTTTTGTTTGCAGGGATGCAAGCAAGTCAACTAGTAAAAACTGTGAACTCTCTATTCAGCTCAAAAATGAATTGGGGGTCCTCCCTACTGGAATTTATTCAGGAATATGATATTCTTATGGAACATCTGTACGAGATGATGCGGCATGAAGATTATGAAAGTCGACACAAAAATAGGAGTTGTGATCGAAACTCCTTCCTTGAGGAGCACGCAGCTGAGGTATATACTCGCAATATGTACCGAGAATTTTACTCAGAATTGGTCCAAGTGGATAGGTACAAGTACGTAAAAGTAAAAGACTATGTTGGCCCAGGTGAGGAGTACATTGTGCGACATGTTACTAACCCAAAAGAATGCTACGTCGTAGTTATTGATATGCAATCCTTAGATGAAGGCATTGTTAATACAGTGAGCTGTTCTTGCGGGTTATTTTTGTGGAATGGTATATTATGTCGTCACATTTTGAAGTTATTTAACTGCAAAAATATCCTTCGGATTCCGGAAGCGTACATATTGCATCGATGGTGTAAAGACGCAAGTCAGCCTTTAGATGTATTTATCTATCCCAATGCAGATGAGAAGAGTAAAGTTATGAAGAGAGTGCTTAATTTAAATCACTATGCCGAAAAAATAGCAAGTCTTGCTTCTAGGGATGAAGTGACCTATCATTTGGCAACTACAATGTACCAAGATGGAATCCATAAAATTGAAAGTTTCATGCATGCGAGAGAAAATGATCTCGATGGTGATGGCGCAGAGGCTTCGGGTGTATCTTCAAATCCCACTTTGCCCGAACCTGAAAGAACACGGTGTAGTTTGCAAGTGCTTTTAAACCCCTATGTTTCGAAGACAAAGGGTCGAAAAGAAAAAAACAAGTGGTGGAAATCTAGTCTTCATGAGGTCGCAATGAGTGGCCAACAAAAGTGTGGCATTTGTCAGGATGCCGGACACAATGCTACAACATGCAAGGTGTGTACAGTTTCCATTATTTGATGTACTCATTTTTAACTGTCTTTGTATTAAATAAATTACAAATTAAATGCAGAAAAGGAAAGCTGAAGATACAACCCCATTGGACCAGATGCGAGAAGAGAACGTCCTTGTAACAAATATTGGGAGTGCGGATTCTTAACAAATAAGTGGATGGATTCTTAACAGATGATCTGGTATCATTACATAACCGGTAACAAACTTCCTCCTCCATTTCATGTGCTGTAATTTTTCCATTTTATATTTTTGTCTCAGGTTAAAGAAGTGGTACATGAAGCACGAAATCAACGCAGAAAGGGAAGTTGTAGATATATATCTCTATTGGATCAGATGCAGTGTTTTAGCTTTGAGAATTTTTCCGTTAGTCCGGTGTTCAAAGTAGTAGATATGAAAGGTTTATGTGTACATTTGTTCTTTCGTGTTTCCAATTTGTTGCACAGCACATTGGTGACTTGAATTGTAACAGCAAGGAAACCAACAGCACAAGATTCATCACTAGCCTCTTAACAGTTGGATTGCAGAACATATTGTCATTACTTGAGAAAGAAGATACTAAATGTATGTGTCTCCACATCTGACACTGCAGGGGTAAATCTCAATATACACCCTCAAAAAATAGTAAAAAAGTAATTTGCACCCTCACTTTTTCTAAATTTCATAGTGCACCCTCAAAAGTTATAATGGCTTCCATCTAACCTTCCACCATCCCCTACCATCCATTGCCGTTAACTGCAAGAATATTAACCTCTGGAGCTATTCTCGTTCTGCTCTATCCCCTTGATCCCTTCTCCTCTTCCGTTTTTTTCTTTCTTCCACGGTTCTTCTTCTTCGGATCTCACTTATCTAGGACGCACATCTTCATCTCCCATTGCCGATCTTCATCTCAGGTACGGTGTTTTACTTTTTTTTTTTTTGCTAATAATTGAAAGTAGGTATTTTTTTCCTTTTTCCCCAGTTTTTCTCCTTTTTTCAGTTTTCTTTTTGCCGTTTATTTTTTGCATTTTTTTCTGTAGTTTTGTGTTTGTTATTTGTGGTTTTTTATATGTATATTTGTTTTTTCCTTTTTTTTTTGCTGTTTGTGGAAATAGATTTGAAATTGACCAATACAAATACCCACGAAGCCGCTGGTGACTAGGTAATTTCAATTAACTGACGGGGCATGTTGAATTCCCATTTTTTTTGTGAACTGGTTGTGCAATAAGATTTAATAATCCAATTGATTGGTATGCTTTGTTGGGTTTGCAATGTGGATTTGAGAAACCAAATAAGATTGATATTCTTATTTCTTTTTACTGCATTCTTTTATGTTTGGCATTGCTACAACTGACGCTAATACCCTAGCCTTGTTAGTTTATTTGACGGTGTTTGATGATTGAGTGTGAAGTGGAAAGAGCTACAAGTTTTGAAGGTGGATTATGATATTTGGGAGAAGTCGGGGTGCACTTTACCTTTTTTCTACTTTTCGAGGGTGCATTTTACTTTTTACCCGACACTGCAGTGTTTGTGCCCTATTTGAGCTCATAATATGACATCAGTGTCATATTATAACATCGGTCTAGTTTAAATATAACCTATTTAAAATACAAAACATATGATATAATTTGTCAAATATAACACATAACAGAGGGTTTTTTTATAGGTGAGTTTAAAGATAAAATATAAAAATGTTGAGACATTGTAAAGTTTAACTAGAGTGTGAAATTTCAAATTTTAGCTAGTTTGAAGTTTTATTGTAAAGTTTAACTAGAGTGTAAATTTCTAATTTTAGGCAGAATTAAGTTTTAACTTTATAAGCTGAAGTGTGGACTAGAGATTGAGAATGCCAACTTAACTTAGTTTTGATCATTGTTAAAAATCTCATTATTAAAAAAAGAGATTAAAATGCTAACAATGCATATACTATAGCTCTAAAATATTTTATGCAATTTATCATACTCCGTAATTTCTATATAAGAGATTAAAAGTGAACAGCTAATTCTAAACAAACAAAAAACAAGCCAAAAACAAAAAATACTCCAAGGAAATCAAAATCCGAACAAAGTGAGTATTACAAAGTTTGTCCTAAATTTTGAGATGGGAAATGTTTGGTTCACATACAGAATTGTCACAAACTTCACAAATTTACTATTTATGAACTTCAATAAAAAATATTTAATAGTCGAAAATAATTTTAAAATGAGAATTTAAACTATAAATAGTGAGTTTGTAGAGTTTGTGACCATTCTGTTTTTGAATTTAGCATTGCTCTTTTGAGATTAGATCCTGAAAAATCAAAGTCCGACACTAGATATTGGACTTTGTATAAATGAATTTAATTGAAAATAGCAAATCCTTAGAGTGGTTCTCATAAATGATTTTCAACTGAGGGAGAAAACCTCTTTAAAAGTACCATTGCTTCGAACCGCCTCCTTGATCTACTTACAAAAAAAATCTTGACGAAAGTCAATAGGGGAATAACAATGGGTAGTGTAAGTTTAAAAAATTAACAATTTAAGGGGTAAAAACTGGTCCAGAGCCGCAAATTATATCGTACAGCCGGCTGTACGGTTAGCGTGGAGCTCGATCGAGTACAGCTGGCGGAAATGGAGCGCGATTGAGTCAAACCCTAGGTGCGTTTGATCGGAAAAAGAAGGCAGTACACGATGAGCGGGGGAGCAACGAAGATGGTGGTGATGCGAAGGTGATGGTGAAGATGATGGTGGAGAAGAAGAAGCCTTCACGGGGAGTCGAAGGGTTTGGGAAATTTTTAGTCGGAAATAATTCAGCTTTTCGGTGAGGGAGAAGAAGAAGAGGTGGAGATTGATTTTAAACTAAGTGGAATGAATGAATGGTATTTTAGTTGAGAATGAACACTACTTTATTTGATAATGAGTACCACTTTGTTTCAGAATGAACATTATGTTATTTGTAAATGAATACTATAATTGTATGAAATAATTGTGTGAGAATAAGTACTACTTACTACCCGGATGTACCTATTTCTAGGTACAACCGGCTGTACCATATACCTTCTCGTCCAGAGCAGCCAAGAAGCATAACCACCAACAGTGTAACGAACTGGTACCGCATCCCCTACCCCAAAACTCCGGTTGAGGTAGCAAATGGGGGCCCAAGACGGTGCCATCAGTTGCAAGTTCCAGAATTATCCACAAAGAACAAAAACATTGTTCTCCACCCATGGTACGTACGAATCAAGCTAAGGACTAGAAAGCATATGAAAGACGACCTCACCTGATGTCATTGTAGCATTCAACCATGCTAAGCGCACACCACATTTGACACCAACCTTCTTATAGGCATTCAGAGAGACAGAACAGTACCGGATGTCTCTAAGTGTCAAATGTGGTCTCAAAATGGGGCACAAATCGCACTTTTCATGTAACATTACATTTAGCCAAACAGGGTATATCATACATAAAGTGATGAAATGGCACTCTCTCTCTCTCACACTTACACACTCTCTCTTTCTCTCCTAATTATCCCCTATGCAATGTTTGGTGTGTTTAGTTCATGAGTACTACATGTTGAGAAGAGAGAGAGGTGTTCAGAAAGTCATTCAGGAAAATGGGAAACCTTGGTAGTCTCCAATGGGGCTGGCGCTCTACTACCAGTTCTGAGCACAGTGAAACTGGAGAAGTGAATGAAGAAGAGGTCAATCCATTTCCAATCTGGCAATGTATTGGTCATAGTATTTGCCCGCTCGCTCCAAATCTCCAAGCTCAGTGTAACAGTCAGCAATTGCCCCATAGGCTTCAGCATTCCCAGAATCCTCTCCTTCCCTTGCTGATATTTCTAGAACCAAAGAGCGGTATTTAATTGCATCCCGATACTTGCCATGCCTTTGCAAGGATGCTCCTGAAACAAATGGGAAGTCCTATTTAGGTAAATTCCCCTTTTTTTAAGAAGAAAATTACTGAAGAAATATCGGGTACTAGATGTAGTACACTCATGAACTACATCATTCATTCTACCAGTGTGATTTTATGGTTATGTTATTCTATTATAAGGCAAAATTTGATGGTACCCCTGAAGTATGGACAAACCTACTTTGGTGCTCTTGCAGTTTGAGAAACTCTCATGGCCCTTAAAATTGGGATGACCTACTTACATGCATATTAAATTTGGAACAGCCTATTTTCATGTCCTAGGACTTGAATGACTTGGATACTCTTAAGTGAACTGTGAACTATTTGTTAGTCCACTACATTTTGAACAGTTCTGACCCATCCACAATATGAACCTAGACAGCCCATCATTTTTTACCAAGTTACTGCTATATTATTTTTTTTTGAACTCAGTTACTGCTATATTTATTTAATCAACATTTTTAAAAATATCCAGTAACTTTTAAAGCACAAATGTTCATAAACATCCATTTAAATAAGTATTTTAAAATATGTATTTTTACAATTTGGAAATGCTGGCAGCTAACATAAGCTGAATCCCAAGTACATAACCCTTGCAATTAAGCCCGTGATGTTTTAGCTCATTTTTGTAGATTCTAGTGTCTTTAAAGTTCGTGCATGAGGCCCATTCAATGAATATTGGAAACATGGTACACAGAAATTTCACATACACATATAATATCTTTATATTTGAGGCCTTTAGTAGAAGGCCGTCCTTTATGAAGGTGTAAAAATCAACAAAAAGGTCTTTTCATATTCCGAAAACGGAAAGGAAAAGACTTACCTAATCCCCTTGCAGCCTTCTTTTCCTCTATTGGGTCCTTTAGATTTTGTGCAAGATCAAGTGCTGTTTTGAACTCTGAAAATGCCTTCTCTGGGGCTTGATTCCTAAGAAAGTTCTTCCCATTTTTCAAATGAGAAATCAATTCTTGCTTTCTAGGATCTACAATCACTTCAGTTTCTGGTATCTTTCCACCAATGGGAGCATAACTTAAGTTTGGTGCATAAGACTCGATTTTAGCTTGCCTTCTCAAAGCAGTGTTTATCTGACGCAACTGTTCATTCACCCGCTCCAATTCTCCCCGTCTTTGTCGAGCAAGCAGTCCTGCAAATAACTTTATATTGTTTATAATCATTTGGCAATTTTAAATCCACATGAAAAACCATAACGGCGAAGTGTAACGCCAGATGCCTTTTCTGCCACATCAGTCTAAAGAAGGAATAATTGATTAAGGAGATGATATTTCATAGGGGTTTTTTCCACTTACATGGAAAACAACATGAGAAAGAAAAAAGTTGGGATAGTTGATATTGTCATTATTATCCCATTGCAGATTGGTATCGTAAAATCAACGTGCACGACATGAAACATAACTTAAACTATAAATTGAATGCGAAAAAAGTGATTATATTTCTAATAAAAGTAACACGAGAATCATTGTAAATATTGGTGAATAGGTTGAGAATAAACTACATGTTTTCTTCTAAGCAACAACAACAAAATTCTTCATGTCCGCACAATCAAAGTGGTCGCCCCTCAGTAAAAGATTATAGTCACAATTGTAAAGATCCTTGCAAGACTTTGAGCCCTTGATTAACCCATGTGGGCTGTGGCTCTCATCGGGCACCCTGAAGTATTTTATTTTGCACAGAGGCTCTGCCTAATTCCATTTTAATCCCGCCTCGCCCTGATTAACCCCTGACTAGGAGCTAGGCTCTAGAGCACTGCCTAGCAGACACCTAGCCAATTTTACAGCATTGAGTAGAGTACAACAACAACAGCAAGATTACTCCAGTGCCTCAAAGGCTCCCGCCCAATAATAGGGAAAATAATTTTTAAAAAAACAAAGGAAAAAAGTTTTAAACACAAACTCAAATATTGAAGGTACAAAAAGATGAAGTGCATACCTCCAACAGTTGCCCCAATAAGGGAAACAAACAACAACAATGGCATATTGATGGTGGATTTATCAGCTACACACGTTTCTGCCATGGCTTCTAATGGCGTCGATATCAACAACGCATTAGCAATAACAAGTGGCATTGTGGGAATCCGACACGCCACCATTTCCTGCCATGTGAATGATATTGTAAGCCTACCAAAATCAATATTATATAAATGAAGAAAGGATATGTCCAATGCAAGACCACTGGACAAAACCCTAGAAATTTGAATCATGAGTATGTCCAATCAATGCAACATCACATTTGTCCTATCATAGTTTTATTGGCACCCATGGAATAGAAAGCTAATCCAAAAGTAGATTATACATCATATGTGATAATGTGAGGTAGCTAGAAACCACAGTAAACAAAGTCTTAGTAGCTACATTGCATGTTCATTTTGCCAACCCCCTAATCCATTTATGACCGAGTTGTGTTTTCTTCTGCTTAATCGGCTAAGTAAATGTTTTTTAATCATAGAATATTGACAGGTTATCTTTATTAACTCAAACTTAAGCACTAGCCAAGTCCAAAAATTGCATATTTATATACAAAGCGACACTGAAATTAAGCTACTAATTGTTGGATGAACCTATCTTGAACATATATCCCAGCCATGACCAAATTGAAATGAGCAGAAAACTCACTCTCTCAGCAGTCTAATCCGAATCTCGGCTTTCACATAGCTAAAATGAACAAAACCATGAAATAAAACATTGGGGGAAAAAATCCAAAACGAGATGATTGAAAATCAGTACCTTGAAATAATTACAAATCCATTGAGTAGATTTGTTGGGGATTTCCTTAGCAAGCGACTGGTTGACAACGGCTAGTATACGGCGTCTGAGTGATCTGTGCTTGAAAGGCTCGAGAGTGGAGATGAAAATGGGTTTAAGAGTGGGGGTTTTGAGAACGGTTACTGATTGCGGGCAGTGATTCAATGGCAGACATCCTGGTTTCACGATCATCGCCGTCGTCTGCTTCAATTCGCCGCTGCCCGGTCTATCTGGTTTAAGATAACGTTGCCGTTTGTTTTTTGTTTTTTTTTTGTTTTCTTGCTTAGTTTGGAAAGAAAAGTCTCCAAATACGAGGACTAGACTGGAATCACTAGATAAATTGTCTCGAACTAGATGGGATGACCCCAAATTAGTAGGTAATTTATCACCAATTACTCTTATTTAAATGGTTTGACATTGACATTGGATAAATTTTAAATCATTCTGTATCATTCTATTTTGAAACAGAATAGTGTAATATCATTTAAATACTCAAACCGTGCCAAAAAACTAAACATACATTATTGAAATAATATTAAAACAAATTCATTGTTTTGTTTAAAAAGCATAACTCTTTAAAAAAGTAACGATTTTGAATATAAAAAGATCATAAACATAAAGAATAAAAAATAACGACTCCAAATTTGAAAATTCAGATTTTTTCAATTCATACAATATCAGATCGCTAAGGAAATGCTCGAAGCAAAATGAGAAGTAAGCAGTAGCAAACCGCATAAGGAAATGCAAAGTCTGGTGGCAATTTATAGGAGGTGAAGGTGAAAAGCCGGATAGATGAACACTTAAGGTAATCAGAAACATTTATGATAAGTCAAATCGGGTTGGTTGGCAGTTGAAAAGTTATTCCAAAGACCAAAGGATCAGGCCATTAGAAGACAGAGTTTCAGAAGCAAAATAAAAAAACCAAAGTCATAGATACAAGCACCCATTTCAGAATTCAACATAAGTATCAAAAGCACTACAAGGAAGGGCAGAGTACAGCTTTAAAAAAAAAGAGAAAAGTTTGGGAAAGCCTTGGCCGGAGGAACATGTGCAGTCTAAGCACCATCAGCTTGAAGACCTTCATCTGACGTCGGAGTACCCATGTAGTCAAGGTTAGGGCCGAGCTCATTGTTCAAATCCGGATCATGCATCCTCAGGATATCAACTTCTGGAGGGGAAAAGGGATTTACTCTCCTAACACGCTGAAGGACGAGCTCAATCGCATGATAGGCGCTGCCCTCGAACCATCTCTCACCGTCGTCAGCAGTCATTAGCAGGCCGGCCTCGGCCTTCGACCACTCCTTGAAGTACTTGGGAAAATTTTCAATCAACACCTCCTTGATTGTAAGGGACTTTACGAACATGGCGACGCTTGTTACTTCTCAAGCTCGTCTAATTTCTAGCGAGAGATAGCCTCTGCAAGCTTGATATCCAACTCAGCCTTCCTCTCCTCCGACAGTTGAAGTTTCTCCTCAAGAACAGCCATTTTTCCTTTGAGGCCAGCCACCTTCTCATCGGCGTCCCGCTGCTGGGCAGCCATCACGTTGTTGAGTTGGGAGATGGACTCCTCGACCTCCTTAACCACCTCCTATAGCTTGATCGCCTCCTTCGAATTTGATACGGCCTTGAGCTAGCTCAGACCCCTATTCACCCTAGGCCTGAGCGACCTTCTTCAGGCGGCCAAGCTCTGCCTCCAAGGAAGAAAGGAAGTTGGCCCCTGAGACGAACCCCGCACTGGAGCGGCGAGCACTCATAGCATCCAAATTGGTCGTCGCCTGCTGAAACAGGGTCAATCGGCCAATAAACACTAAGACGCAGTTAATTGATCAGTATTATTTCTCTTACCTCCGCCAGATTCTTTCGCAAGTACGAAAGATCTTTGTCCTCATCCTTCAGTGTAGACGTCAAGAACCTCGCCTTGGCCTCTGCGTGATTACCGCCCTCCACATCGATGGTTCCTTGGACGATGGACTTCTTGCCCCTGGATTTGGGTGTGCGCTCGGCCAACACTGTTTCCGGCTCTAGAATGTCAGAACATGGACCTTCTTCCTCGTCCTCTACCCTAATGACCCTCCTCCTTATAATCACGTCTCCCGGAGCCTTGATTGGGACGAGGACAGTAACCGGAGCGGACTCGCTGAGTTTTTGAGCCCCACTCGGTGACTGGGCGTTTTCATTTGAGTTGTGGGAGGGCCTGGGTCTTCCTCTTCCTCAGAGTACGGATAAGATTCATTCCACTTGCAAGAAAACAAAGGTCAGCACTCGGAAGATGCTTGTCTAATGAGGAAGACAACGGAACCGTTGGGTTTGGGCTCCCAACTATGTGTCATCTTTAAATTAAAAGGCCCAAATATTTTTGGAGGATAAGTCTTCAATGCATTTTTGTCCACATATTTTTGAGAGTAAAAGTTTGGCAGCTGTCTACTACCACAACACGGATATTCACGCACAAAAAGAGAGAAAAACAGCCGCAAGAAGTGAGATAGCCGCTGCCATTTTCAGAAAAATGCAGACCTGGTTTTTTGGTCGATCGGAGGTCCAAAGCTTGTCCGATCGAGCTGAAATTTTAGGAGGAGTCTAAGGACTTGTGGAGCTTCAATCTGAACGGTGGAGATCGAATTTCAACGGTTCAATCTCAAGTTATGAGCTTCGCACCAGCTGCTGTTTTTTTGGTGATTTCTTGCACTTTTGTTCCTCTATTTTGATTCTAGTGCCTTCGTAGTGTTGTTAAGGGCTAGATATCATTGTGGTGTTGTTATATTGTGCATTTGTACTCTCAATTTGGTGATAGTGAAGTTGGTTGGACCGAAGGGTCTCGTGGTTTTTTACTCTTTCACATTGAAAGGGTTTTCCACGTTAAAATCTCGTG
>OOIL02000670.1:498033-515761 GCA_900332095.2 Cuscuta campestris
ATAAGTCTTCAATGCATTTTTGTCCACATATTTTTGAGAGTAAAAGTTTGGCAGCTGTCTACTACCACAACACGGATATTCACGCACAAAAAGAGAGAAAAACAGCCGCAAGAAGTGAGATAGCCGCTGCCATTTTCAGAAAAATGCAGACCTGGTTTTTTGGTCGATCGAAGGTCCAAAGCTTGTCCGATCGAGCTGAAATTTTAGGAGGAGTCTAAGGACTTGTGGAGCTTCAATCTGAACGGTGGAGATCGAATTTCAACGGTTCAATCTCAAGTTATGAGCTTCGCACCAGCTGCTGTTTTTTTGGTGATTTCTTGCACTTTTGTTCCTCTATTTCGATTCTAGTGCCTTCGTAGTGTTGTTAAGGGCTAGATATCATTGTGGTGTTGTTATATTGTGCATTTGTACTCTCAATTTGGTGATAGTGAAGTTGGTTGGACCGAAGGGTCTCGTGGTTTTTTACTCTTTCACATTGAAAGGGTTTTCCACGTTAAAATCTCGTGCCTCATATCGCTTTATTTTTGTGCTTGGATTATCTTGTTGCTTGGTGTTCTTTGGTGTGTTTGTTTGTTGCTCCTCACAGATTCATTCAAGAGGGAAAGGTGTTGATCTTGGGCACTACACATTCATTTGTGTTCTTGCTTTCCCAACAGGAACAAGACAAACCTTCATCACTTCCGTCTTTGAAGGACAACTAAGCATCACTTTCCTCCTCAGGATCAGAAGGATGCACTTGCTCATCCTCAATCTGCTAATCGTCCTCAAACTCCTCCGAATTGGCCCCTCCGCCATCCAACCGACTGGCATTTATATTTTCAAGACCTCACCTCGGTCTTCCCCCTCTAGCCGCCTTGGCCAGCTAATATTGGTGGTCAAGCGAGACAAGGAGCCTAGCTTTGTCCATATTCACTTCTGAGCAGAGCTCATACACATGGGGTGAGTTGGGGCGAGAATCCTCCAGTAACCTCTCGGCCTACTTGATGAGCTCAGGAGTGGCCCGAGGGTGGGGATTATGGGCAGACGAACAACACCTGGGAAACCTCGCCAGAAAAGGTTGACAATCCTCGAGGAAACCAGAGATAAAAACAAACTTCAACTTCCAACGTTTGAGAGACGTCGGGAACGTCACAAGATCACACTCATTCTAGGCTGATACACTGGCATAGGACTTCGACTCGAAGTGCCCAAACTGAGTGATTTTAAACAAATATCTAAAAAATTTAAAGACCAAGGAACATGTACGGTCTTACCCTTGATCAAAAAGGAAGAAAAGCAGTAGTAGGAGTTGGGAGTGAGTTGAACCGGGAGAAGAGAATAAAAATTCAAGTACTGCACGATCAAATGGTGTAGTGGAAACCTGAGACCATACCTCATCGACGTAACACGAACTCCGACCTCGGTGTCGAGACAAGTCATAGAGAAGACGTGATTCGTGGGATGAGGATGGTGAATGACGTAACCCTCCTCCACTAGCCTAAGGGCTTCATCAAAGTTAATATCTTGGCGATTATAGCCCGTGTTAGTAATAGGGATGCTCTCCAGCATAGTAACAGCAAGGACTTAGGGTTACGAATGAGCTAAGTTTTAGGCCTGGAACGATGGGAAGGTTTATGTGGAGCGACTATAGAAGATGAAGCAATAGTGACCCCAGTACTGAGGGGCACCACGCTCATGATTGGAAGTCTACTAGCCAGAGCCCCTAACCCATTGGGGTGAAGGAGTGGGTCAACCATATACATCTCCGCAAAACTATCCGCTGCCAGATCGCGATTAGACGCACCAGACGGGGATCCTTAAGTAGATGAGGTCATTGAAATCCGGATTGCATAAAATGGGGTGACGTGACGAAATCCACATGCCACTACTTACACACGAACCGCCATAAACGATTATCAAGAAACGGCTGGACATTTGGAGGGAAAGGATGGTACACATCCCAAGAACAATCATGACGATTTGAAATTCAAATCAACACGCCTGAAAAATTTTTCCGCGTGTCAATTAACTCCTCAGACATTCGCACACACTCAGGCTAAGGAGTGGGGGACTGCTCATACTCGACGAAGAATTTTTTCAAACTTCCACTTCCAAGTCTTTGTACTTCTATATAGCCTAAGAAGTTGGGGACTCATTATAGATACCCTGGACTTGGGGGGTATCCAGCCCAACAAAATAATAAGCGGCCCAACAAAAGGCCCATCTAATTGTACGAATCGGACATGCTCGGCCAAAGACGCCCTATTTTGCTGAGCAAGACTTAAAGGAAATCACGTTCTCAAAGTGGCAATCGTACTTAGACACGCATCCCTACTCAGCCCAGATCCATGCACTCAGACCCTGGGGCGGACCCGACCAGATCTTTACTCGGCTGTCTTTCAACGATAGAGTCGTGTACTTGGCCTATGCCGCCAATAAAGTAATGCGGGCCTGTCATGGGCATGAGAGCCTCTACGCCTTGTCTACTCAACGGGCCCACGCTAGGGCATCTTTGATACTATTCGTTTGTACCTTATTTGTAGCCGTACTATTTGTAATTACATTTCTTATATAATCAGTCAAAAGATACAATTCTAAAGGGCCCAACCCACTAGGTCGTAACCTAGACAACGATTAGGAAACACAAGTATAGGACAAATATATTGTATAAATACCCCTCCTTCTGGAGGAGAGAAGACACGTTCACATTCACTACCAAGCAAATACACTTACTCTACTCTTGCGACCAAAAGGCACTTAGCCCTTGTTTGATTCTCTCCTACCTAGTCTCCTAGGTCCTGGGTTCTATAACCCATCAATAATAATGAAAGAATATTTTAAAACACAATACAATATGAAATACTTCATATGTGTATATGGTAAGATGATATAGAAAATAATTATCTGACATACTTCGTAGATAACTTTGAACAATTCGGTCTAGAATAGTCAGTTTTTTAAATTTTGTATCACAGTCTCGTCTCGTTTTGTAACACCCTAACCCGTCCAGGTCTGCAACCCCTTTCAGACTAAGGTATTAACTTGGTAATCATAAAAATTTAAAACATTTCAAATACTTTTATTCATCAACAGAATAATATACATAACTGTAATATTGCAGAAGCTTAACAAATCATAATCACAAACATAATTTATTATGTTCTTCAATTCAAAACCATCACATCCATTCCAAAAATCTCGCCTTCGTCTTCCTTAAGTCCACTCTGTGTTTAATTACCACAACAAGAAAACGCCCAAAGGATGGCAGAAATTGGCGATGGAAATATTTACGTTGTTAATACCGCGTGAACTTAGAGAAGAGATGATGATATCAGTATTGAGAGAAGAGCTAGATGAAATTAGAGCTTCCCAAGCGCGTGAACTATTGTCGATTAGAGAAGAGATGACCCAACTCTATGGAGGAGTTTTACCACGTGGAAATGTAGATAGCGGTGGGGATGGAGGAGGGTCGGGGTTTGCAGGGGCTTGTTGAGTGTTTTATTAGAATTGAAGAACATTATATTAAACTTAAGTTTAATGGTTCTATAAGTGTACGTTGAATTATTTTGACTTATATGATAATTAAAATAATAACTTGCCAACACATCTAAAGCAATAGAATTAAATTAGATGTAATTTGAACTTTTTAAAATAACTTAATAGGAACTGAAAGAATTATTTGGGAGGAAATTCTTTGTATATATTGAATTGGCTTGTGAAACTTGTTTTGAATCCAAAGATCGATCTAACCCTCGTTATATAGGAAGATGGTAAAGTAAACAAGAAAATTTCTATTCCTGCTAAAATAAGAATTAAACAAACTAGGAAAGATACTAAATACTAAACTTAATCCAACTAGGAAAGATACTAAACCTATTCCCAAAGGGATTCGGTTTCCTTCTTCAATCCCGCTTCCTTCTTCTGTCTCTAACACTTTCCTTCTTCAATCCCGCTTCCTTCTTCTATCTCTAACACCTCCCTCAAGGTGAAGCATGGGAGTTCAACATGCACAGCTTGGACATAAAAAAAACATTCCTTTGGTTCACGCATCTGCGCAAGCTTCTCCGGCAGGTCCCACGTGCAATTCCTACACGTACAAATTGGGTACTGCTCCAAACCGGCAAGAAACGTTCCCTCAGTTCGCGCATCTGCGCAAGCTTCTCCGGCAGGTCCACCATGCAATTCCTACACGTACAAATTGGGTACTGCTCCAAACCTGCAAGAAACGTTCCCTCGATTCGCGCATCTGCGCAAGCTTCTCCGGCAGGTCCCGCGTGCAATTCCTACAAATACAAATTGGGAACTGCTCCAAACCTGCAGAAACTGAGCAACGATCGATGGACGCGATGCCGGGCGATCGTGAACAGTAACCGCGATCAAGAGAAACTGCCGTCGGGACGGTCGACCCACTCGACCATTTTTCAGCAACGGTCGACCGTTCCGGCACTTCGGCAGCAACAATAGGTGACGATTGATGGACGCAATGCCGGTCGATCGTGAACAGTAGACGCGGAAAGAGTTGTTTGTCTCCGTAGAACAACCCTTGTTCGACCACTTCTTCAAGAATGAGGGAGGATAATAAAAAAAATTAAAAAATCACAATATTCCGCCGGTAGGCATTGAACTATGTATGCCCACCGGCAGGGGAAGAAGCGTGTTTGAGGTCTCAAGAAATCAAATTTGGCTCCGATACCATGAAAAAATTATTTGGGAAGAAATTGTCTATATATTGAATTGGCTTGTAAAAATTGTTTTGAATCCAAAGATCTAACCCTCTTTATATAGGAAGAGGGTAAAGTAAACAAGGAAATTTCTATTTCTACTAAAATAAGAATTAAACAAACTAGGAAAGATACTAAATACTAAACTTAATCCGACTAGGAAAGATACTAAACCTAATCCCAAAGGGATTCGGTTTAAATTTCCTTCTTCAATCCCCATTCCTTCTTCTGTCTCTAACACTTTCCTTATTCAATCCTGCTTCCTTCTTCTATCTCTAACAAGAACCGTAATTGTAGCCAATGAAGTAGTCCATCTTATTACTCATCTTCTTCCCCAGGGTGAAAGCAACTCAATCTGAGAGTTTCAACGAACTTCATTTTCCCCGCGTCTTGTTACTGATGAAGACGGCAAAAACACGTAGATTGTTAGAATTATTCTTATTTTTTAATATATATTTTATTTTTTAACTCTATAGCAATTTTCAAATATGTTAAATTGAAAAGAAATTCACACCATAAGTCAAAGTATGAGCTTCATTTTGAGACGAAGAGAGTACTATATATACTTATTCTATATCTAATATGCGAGTATATTAACACTTGCATGGATGTGTGTGAGGTTCAGGGACCACGTATGACGCTTAGTAGTCCACCTCTATCGATGAGTAACACGTAGCTTCTTGATTTAAATTTTTGTTTCTTTGGTACGTTGTTTAAAACTAAAGTCACATTCCACTCGAATAAAAAATGTATGGTTTATATTGAATATATATTTTTCCTACGCATGAAACACAACACAATTTCACATTTGCTTAAACTTATTTGAAAAATGAAAGGGTGTAAATGTTTGATCTTATGAGTTTTGTCTTCATCTTGTGGAGGACATCAATTGCCAAAATATTTTCTTTTTTAAATTAAAAAAATGAAAACATGGGACATGTTTGGCTCCCAAACGTCGATTTTAATCACTCACTACGGGGCAAGGTCTACCCTTAAACTATCTCCAATGGGAATGGAGAGATTATGGAAAACATTAATAAAAAGGATTAAGCTATTTGTACCCCGTGATTTGTATCCCAATTTGTACATCGCAGGTGTGTACTTTCATTTTGTGTTAGTGTAATGCTAGGGTGATAGTTCACACAAACACAAAATGTTAGTGTAAATTTTTGTTAATATACAAGTATTTTGTGATAGTGTGAACCATCAAAATGTTAGTGTATACCTTTGATGTAACTTTAGAGTATATTTTTTGATATAAGTGTAACATGGTTGTAATAAAAATCACATAAAATAAGAGAGAGAGAAATGAAGAAAGAGATAGTCATTGGGAGGCGGGGATGGTGAAATTAGAGGGTGGTTTCCCTCAGACGGACAAAAAGGAAAAAGTATTTCCTGAAGTGGAACATTTAATTCCTCAGAAAGACAATCGCACATAGTACCTGCGAAACCAAAAAAAATTAAAAAAAAATCAGAACTGACGATTTGTCAGTACTTTTCGTAGTGAAACCGCGTGTACTACATGCGATTAGGTTTTTTTTCCGGTTTGCATGTGCTACATGCGGAAATAATTAACTTTTCCATTTCCACCTCTTTCACTCCACCACACATTACACCCACCTTTTCCACTACTTTTCCACTTTCCACCTTTTCCACTCCACAACACATTACAACCACCTCCATCCCAACCATCCAACTTCATCCACCCCTTCATCTTCTTAATTATCACTCACATTTTTTTTTATTTAAACCACCCCTTCACCCACCACTTTACTCACTCTTCAAATTTAACTTATTCTCACACTACATTACATTCAACATTTTTCAGGTATTTTTTTATTACTTATATTTCACTTAGCTTTTAAATATTAATAATATTGATTATAGATGTTATGTTTTTATTAGTTTTCATTTTTATTTGATTATAGATTATGTTTATATATTCTCAACTATGTGCTGTATAATATTTTAAATTTTTTATAAAAATGTAGGAAAATATTTTTTTCGAAATTATGTGTTTTAATGAATATATTTTTTAAGATAGTGTTTACATGAATATATTTTTTTCGAAATTATGAAGATATTTTATCTTCTTAATTATTTCTCATATATTTTTATTCAAACCACCCCTTCACCCACCACTTCACACACTCTTCAAATTTAACCTATTCTCACACTACTACATAACATTCAACATTTCTCAAGTATTTTTTATTACTTATATTTCACTTAACTTTTAAATATTTTTTTCAAAATTAGGTTTTATATATTTTTGTAGATAGTGTTTACATGAATATATATTTTTTTCAAAATATATATGTTTTGTATGCACTAATATTAAGAATAAAAAAATAAAGTTTATTATTTAATTTTTGTAGTGCAAAAATGGATGACATGGAAAGAGAAAGAGAGATGGATAGAGAGATAGCGGGCCCTAGAATAGATGACATGTTACATTTGTAGAATACTCATCGTTCTAGTCGGGTGTGGAAACATAAGGAGTTTTGCGACAATAAACTAGTTTCAGTTAGATATCATAGTCGCATCCCTACTGTTTTTCATGACCCCAGGGTTCTCCAAAATTTACGGAGAGCAGGATTTTATGGGGTACACCGTGTGCACCCGATTAGATTTGATCATGGTTTAATCACCGCTCTCATTGAGCGATGGAGACCGGAGGTGCATGCTTTTCATTTCCCTTTTGGAGAGATGGGTATCAATTTACAGGATGTAGAGTGTCTATTGGGTCTCCCCATTAACGAATTTGTATTTCTTGGGTTGGTAATTAGTTTACCTAAACAGCTAAACTTAGAAGGATATAGGTAGGTAGGTTATATTGTGCCTAACATTAACGGGTGGCTTATATTGGTAGCCATTCGACTCCCACTCTGATATTGGACCTCAGTTCATATGGCCTCAAGTCTCATCTGCATTTTTCGTTCGCCAGTTTTTGTTCAGAACAGTTTGATCAGGCATCCCACGTACAGGTTCCAAGTTTATGGGGTTGATGTTCTTTTTCTTTTTGAGTTTCTTGGTAATAATGTTGGAATATGAGATGTTTTAATTATCTCATAATCTCATTTCATTGTGTAATAACTAAAACATGAAAGAAATGGTTTGTGTACATAAATTTCCCTCTGTATGTTCTTGAATTATAAAGATATTACGAACATTACGAATTATGTTTTTACTTTACAACACGAAGTCTTTTGTTTGACAAAAAAGAAGCTGAAATTTTGGACTGGTGTACGACCTGTGGGTCTATTTTGACTAGGTTGTTGGCTTGTTGCTTTATTTTTAAATAAAGGTTGTCGGTTGGACCGGCACAAGCACAACATTGGAGAATTAGACTTCGAACCGTCTTCAAAGTATCTAGCCCAAGTGCATAAAACATCCGTACAATTCTAATTTCGGAACAATTCCCTCAGTGGGAACTTTTTAGGGAGGAAATTCCCCAGTCAAACTTTTGCATGTTATACATGCGATTTTTTATTGTTTCAGAATTTTCGCATGTCCTACATGCTAAAACATCAACATCAAAGTTGCTTTTTCCAGTTGGTATCACGCAAGCTTTTCCCAGTTTTTTTTTAAAATCATTTCGCATGTACTACATGCAAAACAAATGTCAGTTTTTTTATTAAATAATTTCTCCCCCAAATGCATATATGGTTCCTTAAAGAATATATATAAATAATAGAGTAAATTCCATAAAAGGTCCCCAAGTATAGGTCGTTTTACATATTTAGTCCCTACATATCAAATATTACTAATTTGGTCCCCAATTATTATATTTATTTCTACGAATGGTCCTTTGTTAACATTTTCATTAAAACGTGGATAAAATTATAAATTCACACTCCTTTCTCTCCTCAATTAAGCTTTCTCCTCCCTTGTACTCCTTTCTCAAACCTGTCGCTGAGTTTCTAGCTTTGAACCCTAAACCAAAATCATCACTCTTCTCTCAATTGTTTGTCTAACTGGAGGAGCGATCATTTAAATTTTGGGTTTAAGAGCTTCAAACTCGGCGACGAGTTTGGGAAAGAGTATGAGAAGATGAAGAAAGCTTAATTGAGGAGAGAGAGAAGTATGAATATAAAATTTTATCCACGTTCTTAACGGAAATGTTATAAAGGACCATTCGTGGAAATAAATATAATAATTGGGGACTAAATTAGTAATATTTGATATGTAGGGACTAAATATGTAAAATGACCTATAACTGGGGACCTTTTATATAATTTACTCTAAATAATATTATGTATTTATATATATATATATAATTTTTTTTACATATCATTTAATATGTATTATTGAAATTTTTGAGTATCAACATCAATAATAAATTTAAGAAGCAAATATGATTAAATATTAATTATAACGAACCAGTTTTAAGAAAGTACACAACATAAAAAACACATAGAAAAAAGTACAATTATTTAAACACATAATAAAAAAGTACACTTAAAAAATACTTAAAGCATAATTATTAATTTGCCCTACGATCCATCTCTCCCGGATAACGATTTTGCTGACGACGTCCTCGACGTGGAGTCTCTTCTAAGGGGCGTATCAGTGGCAAGACTTTCCAATCACCAACATTCAAATTTTCTGGAAAAATGAACGGTTCAATCCAACCACTGTAACAACTTAAATATCTCTGAACAGAGTATTTGTCTGGAACAAGATCATCTGCAAGTTGTTGAAAAGAATGATACACGCCATGAACATGCACACAAGGGATTGCATCTGCAATCCATTGTCCACACGTGCAAATGTTATTAGCCAAATCCACCATATAATTGTACGTAGCACCTGGATCAGAACGAGAAGTATGGCTAACTATATACTGATATTTACCATAATTTGTAGCTACCCACTTGTGCTTTGTCTTCTCGCGGTGTCGAAGAATTGTTGTAATTTTAGGAGTTGTGCGGATGTTCTTCTGCATCCACTGAACAGGAATCTTGTGCCGTTTTTCAAATGATTCAACCATTTTAGTGTAGGACATCTTCAGTATCGCCGTAACTGGTATCATCCGACAACCTTTGAGCATATTATTAAAACTTTCCGAACTATTGGTTGTAAGAATTCCACATCTATTTCCACCATCATAGCAGAGAGCCCATGCCTCGCACGGAATATCGTTCAAGTACTTATATGCAGCTTCATTTGCGTGCCAGATTTCTGCCATGTACTCATTAAACTGTTCGATGTTGGGTGTGCTCCCAGCGGCCTAAACTTTACGTTTAAGGTCACTGTCATGAAATTTATTCATGAAATTGCTAAGGACATGCCTTAGACAATAACGCTTGGTTATGAACACAGTTTGTACCTCAGGGAGATCACGATATGCATTGATAATGCCTGCATGCCTATCAGAGATTACACAAACCCGATGCGAACGAATAACTCTTTGAACAAGAAGACGAAAAAACCATGACCAACTCTCAGATGTTTCCCCCTCAACTACAGCATATGCAAGCCGGAAAAGTTCTCGGTTTCCATTGAGCGCCACCGCCAAAAGTAGGTGACCCTTGTACTTTCCGTACAAATGGGTCCCGTCCACCGTCACCACAGGTAAGCAATATTGTAAACCATTAATGGCTGCTGGAAATGCCCAAAATGCATACTTAAAATGCGGTCTTTCGTCTGGGGTAACATTGAAGTTGGGTGTTAACATCTGCGTGATAGCGTGACATATCTTAGAGTGTACTCTGGATAAGTTGTAAGCACGCATTGTTGACAGCACGAGAACATCAACTCGACAAGGTAGCATGCAACCTTTTGAACCCATTAACCTACAAAAAAAATTAAAAATTAAGTAAATATATTAATGAGTAGTGTTTATTTAAAATAATAAATATTAGCTAGCAAACCGCAATAGCTAGAGCAGCTGCGGAGCTCTTAGCGCCTTCATTTTGATGGTGGGCAGGATTTCGTATTAGACATCGTCCGCGTGCTGCAAACCAATCTCGATAACCCATTCCGAGATTTTCACCAACATTGTTTTGTTCAGTAACTTCTGTCATGGGATCAATGGCAACAAATAAAAATCGATTCTCATTCCACAACCGTGCACATTCCGTGACAATGTTGATGCTTAGTGTCCCACTGCTCTTGTGGTGACTAGGCACATATGCGTATGGAAGATCCGGCACCTCTTGTAGTCTACCAAATTGTCTTGCAAAACGCAATGGCATCACCGGCTCCATATAACTTCGGTACAAAAGGTAGCCCTGGAATGACCACAACGCAATACCTCTACTACAATACTTTGGCAAGACTTGTACATTATACAGTTGCCAAAGGATCTATAAAAATCTAATGTTAGATAGTAGAATATCATTTCTAAGAATGAACATAATAAACAAAAAACAAAAAAATATAATTTCAAAAAAAGGAGACATACGTGACGCTCCAAAAGCCCATCAAATTGGTCTCTAAAATACCGCACATTTTGTTGTGCGGTACGAGAGTATTCCTTAGACATCCTCCACCTAAAAAGAAACATTTCACAATTTCATATTAATAAATTTTAATAAAAAGTTTTGAAGCATTAAAAGATAGAAGAAATAAAAAGACCTGGCACCATGTGGGTCACTCCCGGGTACATAATCATCATGCCGGTGTCGGGGAAGAGAGTGCACATCCGAACAAATAGTTGTGATTCGTGCCCAAGCACAAAGTTGGAGAAGTAGCATACATCCACATGGACGGGCATTATTCACTCGAAGGGATGCCCGACATAAACCACTAAATAATCTTGCAAGAACAGCTGAACCCCAACTAAAATTCGCAATCGTGTAAAAATCTCCCAGATATGATACAAAATCTGTAGGCTCAAAGCGGCCAAATGAGTCTGGAAACAAAAGACCCGCCAAATACCCACAGATGACCCGAGCTGTGTATTGCTCCACCTCCCGATTTGTCCATCCAGCATTTGGTTGAACTTGCTGTTCAAGATTTCGTGGAAATAATTCTTTGATCTTAAATTGGTCAAGACGGCCCAGATGTTCACACTACAAAAAATATGACTTTTTGCCACAATATATAAAGATGGAACAAATATTTGTAGCAAATAAGATTTTGCCACAAAATATTTGACATATTGTGGCAATTGTGTAATATTGCTACTATATCAAAACAATTGGACTCAAAGTTTTACCCCATTTGAGGCCCATAATCCAAATACGGAGTAAATGCACAATAGGAGGAAAATCATTCACAATTCACTACGGAGTATATCTATGAAAAGGGTAACATGTCCCTGGGTAACTATCTGGTTCAGAGAAAGGGAGAAGGACCAAACTAGGAGTAAAAGTTAGATTATATTCTCAAATAGGTGCTAAAACTTAAACTCTTCTAAATAGGAGTAATTAATTAATTAATTTTTATCCTCAATTCTCTCTTCTCACACTCTCTTCTCCTATCCTTTGTTTATTTCTTTTTCTTGCATGCGTGTATATTTACACACTAGGGGGGGCTGGGCCATCCTCGCTGTACATTATGTTGACCAAATCCTTCGACCTTTGCCTATGTAAGATTAGGGTCTGGATGGCCATGCCTAAAATCCTCAAGGGGCACACCATTAACTATACATTCAAAGCTAGCTCCGAGCATGTCAACAAAATCAGGCTTTGCATAAGCACCAGTAACCGCATGCATCGCATCGAAGACGAACCTGAAATCAGGTCTGGAGATCAGACCTTTGATGAGCGAAAAGTCAAATAACTACTGCATTAGCTCCAAATATTCACCGATACACTCTGTAACATTTCCAACACCACCATCACACTCTACATAGTCTCCGTCGCAGTGCCACATTAACAACGAAGGTATAATCCCAAACATGGCCACATATAATGTCACATATGGTAATGCATAATGCCACCGATTATCATATAATGTCACATATGGTAATGCACGATGCTACAAATTATCATATATAATGTCACTGTTGCAAATTCAAAATGTCAAACTCAACCACTGATCTGCAATAAATCCAATAATATAACCAGTGATCATCCACCATCTCACGGCTACCGTTATGGCAGCCGGATGAGCAACCGTCATTGACAACTGTTGGCCGTCATTTTTCGACATCGAATCGCCATCCGAAAGCATCCAAACAAAACTCAAGGTAAATAAAAACTCAATTAAATATCAATAGGGAATCCAAACACTTCTGAAAGATTGAATAGTGTGAAATTGGGGTGGGGTGAGGTAGCAAATCTGAGAAGGTGCGGGCCGGGCGACGAATCTTAGGGGGTGGGGGTGCATGGTGGTGGCGATGGCACTATGAATGAGAAGTGGCAGCGGCTATGACACTACTATTAGGTGGCGAAGATGAAGATCGGAAAGGATCGAAGATGGTGGACGGCAGAAAAGATTGACTTTTGGTCTTTGGAATAGGATCCGGCTAGGAAGAACTTGGGGTTGTGGGTTGATTTTATATTTTAATAATTTTTACTCCTATTTAGAGGATTTTAAGTTTGAGATCTTATTTTGAAGATTTGACATATGTTTTACTCCTATTTAGGGGGTTTTCTTTCAGAGAAAAGGGTAAGTCACGATTGCATAGATATACTCCGTAGTGAATTGTGAATGATTTTCCTCCTATCGTGCATTTACACTGTATTTGGATTATGGGCCTCAAATGGGGTAAAACTTTGAGTCCAATTGTTTTGATATAGTAGCAATTTTACACAATTGCCACAATATGTCAAATATTTTGTGGCAAAATCTTATTTGCTACAAATATTTGTTCCATCTTTATATATTGTGGTAAATAATAATTTTGCCACTATATAAAACTTAGCCACAAAAAGTCATATTTTTTGTAGTGTGAACATCTGGGCCGTCCTGACCAATTTAAGATCAAAGAATTATTTCAACGAAATCCTGAACATAAAGTTCAACTAAATGCTGGATGGACAAATCGGGAGGTGGAGCAATACACAGCTCGGGTCATCTGTGGGTATTTGGCGGGTCTTTTGTTTCCAGACTCATCTGGCCGCTTTGCACCTACAGATTTTGTATCATACCTGGGAGATTTTTACACGATTGCGAATTTTAGTTGGGGTTCAGCTGTTCTTGCAAGATTATTTAGTGGTTTATGTCGGGCATCCCTTCGAGTGAATAATGCCCGTCCATGTGGATGTATGCTACTTCTCGACCTTTGGGCTTGGGCACGAATCACAACTATTTATCCGGATGTGCACTTTCTTCCCCGACACCGGCATGATGATTATGTACCCGGGAGTGACCCACATGGTGCCAGGTCTTTTTATTTCTTTTTATCTTTTAATACTTCAAAACTTTTTATTAAAATTTATTAATATGAAATTGTGAAATGTTTCTTTTTAGGTGGAGGATGTCTAAGGAATACTCTCGTACCGCACGACAAAATGTGCGGTATTTTAGAGACCAATTTGATGGGCTTTTGGAGTGTCACGTATATCTCCTTTTTTTGAAATTATATTTTTTTTGTTTTTTTGTTTATTATGTTCATTCTTAGAAATGATATTCTACTATCTGACATTAGATTTTTATAGATCCTTTGGCAACCGTATAATGTACAAGTCTTGCCAGAGTATTGTAGTAGAAGTATTGCGTTGTGGTCATTCCAGGGCTACCTTTTGTTCCGAAAGTTATATGGAGCCGGTGATGACATTGCGTTTTGCAAGACAATTTGGTAGACTACAAGAGGTGCCGGATCTTCCATACGCATATGTGCCTAGTCACCACAAGAGCAGTGGGACACTAAGCTGTTAGAATAAAGGCCCAACGCTAGAGGGGGGGTGAATAGCGTTTAAAACAAAATCGCAAGAAATTAAAAACGAGAGCGTAAAGGTAAAGAGCGTAAGGAAGGAGCACACCGAATTTTATCCTGGTTCACCACAACGTGTGGCTAATCCAGCCTCCCGAGAGACTCTCTCGAGCTACACTAACTCCGTTAAGCTTAAGGGTGCTTAACAAACCGATACAACTTGAGAACCCGAATCACACGAGCCTCAACACCTTTGCTTGGAGATACCGCACTCCAGGACTTCTCACGAAGGAACAAAGAACTTCCTTCGAGTTTACAACAAGGGAGCAACCTCCCTTAAAGTGTATAAAAACACTTAAACACTCAGGAATAAAACTCTCACAAAGAGTAGATATGAGTAAACTAGTAAACGCTCAAGAACACGACAATTTCTTCAAGAATAGGCTCTCAAATAGCTAAGAAAAATAGGAATGATTATGCAATGAAAGAGTATTGAAATGTTGAAGAATTGTGTATAAAATGAGAGGATTTGAGTGCCATTTTATAGCCCAAAATGGGATAAAACCGTTGCTAAATTTTCCAACAGGATGAAGACAAATTTTTCAGAGTTGCAGGGTGATAATCGATTGTCTAGACATGATAATCGATTATTAAAAGATTCCCTGTCCAAAAGTTTAAAAAACTATCCGTTGGAGGACAACGGTAACCCAGATAATCGATTGTCAACAAGTGATAATCGATTATTGGTCCTCTCAGAAGATTCTGGGTTTTGACTGCAAAAACTGATAATCGATTATTGCATAAGTGATAATCGATTATTAAGTGCTTCAGAACTTTGGAAGTTCAAAGCTGTAGGGGCTGATAGTCGATTGTCACTAAGGTGATAATCGATTATCACCCAGCTAAAGTCTAGCCAGCTAAAACCCGTTTTGAAAAACCGAGGTCCAAAAACGAAGTGTTCCCAAAAGTAAAAACCAAGTTTGAAAAACATTGTATATGGTATAAAATAGTAAAAACAAGACTTGTTCGGTAAAAACCAAGTCTCCAAGGTCGTACATCACGTGGGTGCGGTTTTGACCGTTTTTCACGTGTTAGACCGATTGACCAAGATACAAAAGTGGTTTTTATGGAATAATTATTTGGGAACCTTTTAAATATGCTTAGATATAAAAACGAGGTTTAAAACATTGAAAACCACCGAGTTGGTTCGGGCGCCAAAAATCGAACGCCGAACACCGTACGCCGACTTAGGTGATATTGGTTCTGAGCAAGGACCAGGGATTTTAACAATAAAAAATTTATCAAAAATGTTTATTTTGATGCACAAAAATATTTTATGATTTTGTAAAATTATTTTGACTCTTTGAGAACCGAGACTTGAATTGATTGTCGGTTTTGATCAAAAGACCGACTCGACTAAGTCTTCAATTCTTGATCTTGTCCTTGAGTCTTTCGGGTCTTGTTCCATGCCATTCTTCGCGCCTTGAGTTATTCAACGAAACTCTTTATATCCACGGCGGTTTGGCAATTATCAAAACCTGTCAGAAATGAACACGACTTTAGTTAAACGTGCAAAGNAAGGACCAGGGATTTTAACAATAAAAAATTTATCAAAAATGTTTATTTTGATGCACAAAAATATTTTATGATTTTGTAAAATTATTTTGACTCTTTGAGAACCGAGACTTGAATTGATTGTCGGTTTTGATCAAAAGACCGACTCGACTAAGTCTTCAATTCTTGATCTTGTCCTTGAGTCTTTCGGGTCTTGTTCCATGCCATTCTTCGCGCCTTGAGTTATTCAACGAAACTCTTTATATCCACGGCGGTTTGGCAATTATCAAAACCTGTCAGAAATGAACACGACTTTAGTTAAACGTGCAAAGTGTGTTCCAACATAAGCATCAACATTGAATTGTCACGGAATGTGCACGGTTGTGGAATGAGAATCGATTTTTATTTGTTTCCATTGATCACATGACAGAAGTTACTGAACAAAACAATGTTGGTGAAAATCTCGGAATGGGTTATCGAGATTGGTTTGCAGCACGCGGACGACGTCTAAAACGAAATCCTGCCCACCATCACAATGAAGGCGTTGAGAGCTCCGCAGCTGCTCTAGCTATTGCGGTTTGCTAGCTAATATTTATTCTTTTAAATAAACACTACTCATTAATATATTTACTTAATAAATTTTTTTTGTAGGTTAATGGGTTCAAAAAGTTGCATGCTACCTTGTCGAGTGGATGTTCTCGTGCTGTCAACAATGCGTACTTACAACTTATCCAGAGTACACTCTAAGATATGTCACGCTATCACGCAGATGTTAACACCCAACCTCAATGTTACCCCGGACGAAAGACCGCATTTTAAGTATGCATTTTGGGCATTTCCAGCAGCCATTAATGGTTTACAATATTGCTTACCTGTGGTGACGGTGGACGGGACCCATTTGTACGGAAAGTACAAGGGTCACCTACTTTTGGAGGTGGCGCTCAATGGAAACCGAGAACTTTTCCCGCTTGCATATGCTGTAGTTGACGGGGAAACATCTGAGAGTTGGGCATGATTTTTTCGTCTTCTTGTTCAAAGAGTTATTCGTTCGCATCAGGTTTGTGTAATCTCCGATAGGCATGCAGGCATTATCAATGCATATCGTGATCTCCCTGAGCTACAAACTGGATTCATAACCAAGCGTTATTGTCTAAGGCATGTCCGCATCAATTTCATGAATAAATTTCATGACAGTGACCTTAAACGTAAAGTTTGGGCCGCCGGGAGCACACCCAACATCGAACAGTTTAATGAGTACATGGCAGAAATCAGGCACGCAAATGAAGCTGCATCTAAGTACTTGAACGATATTCCGCGCGAGGCATGGACTCTCTGCTATGATGGTGGAAATAGATGTGGAATTCTTACAACCAATAGTTCGGAAAGTTTTAATAATATGCTCAAAGGTTGTCGGATGATACCAGTTACGGCGATACTGAAGATGTCCTACACTAAAATGGTTGAATCATTTGAAAAACGGCACAAGATTCCTGTTCAGTGGATGCAGAAGAACATCCGCACAACTCCTAAAATTACAACAATTCTTCGACACCGCGAGAAGACAAAGCACAAGTGGGTAGCTACAAATTATGGTAAATATCAGTATATAGTTAGCCATACTTCTCGTTCTGATCCAGGTGCTACGTACAATTATATGGTGGATTTGGCTAATAACATTTGCACGTGTGGACAATGGATTGCAGAT
>OOIL02000670.1:515954-527408 GCA_900332095.2 Cuscuta campestris
ATTTGCACGTGTGGACAATGGATTGCAGATGCAATCCCTTGTGTGCATGTTCATGGCGTGTATCATTCTTTTCAACAACTTGCAGATGATCTTGTTCCAGACAAATACTCTGTTCAGAGATATTTAAGTTGTTACAGTGGTTGGATTGAACCGTTCATTTTTCCAGAAAATTTGAATGTTGGTGATTGGAAAGTCTTGCCACTGATACGCCCCTTAGAAGAGACTCCACGTCGAGGACGTCGTCAGCAAAATCGTTATCCGGGAGAGATGGATCGTAGGGCAAATTAATAATTATGCTTTAAGTATTTTTTAAGTGTACTTTTTTATTATGTGTTTAAATAATTGTACTTTTTTCTATGTGTTTTTTATGTTGTGTATTTTCTTAAAACTGGTTCATTATAATTAATATTTAATCATATTTGCTTCTTAAATTTATTATTGATGTTGATACTCAAAAATTTCAATAATACATATTTAATGATATGTAAAAAAAATTATATATATAAAAATACATAATATTATTTATATATATATTCTTTAAGGAACCATATATGCATTTGTGGGAGAAATTATTTAATAAAAAAACTAACATTTGTTTTGCATGTAGTACATGCGAAATGATTTAAAAAAAACTGGGAAAAGCTTGCGTGATACCAACTGGAAAAAGCAACTTTGATGTTGATGTTTTAGCATGTAGGACATGCGAAAATTCTGGAAAAAAAAAATTTGCATGTATAACATTCAAAAGTTTGAGTGGGGAATTTCCTCCCTACAAAGTTCCCAATGAGGGAATTGTTCCGAAATTAGAATTGTACGAATGTTTTATGCACTTGGGCTAGAGACTTTGAAGACTGTTCGAAGTCTAATTCTCCAATGTTGTGCTTATGCCGGTCCAACCGACAAAATTTATTTAAAAATAAAGCAACAAGCCAACAACCTAATCAAAATAGACCCACAGGTCGTACACCAGTCCAAAATTTCAGCTTCTTTTTTGTCAAACAAAAGACTTCGTGTTGTAAAGTAAAAACATAATTCGTAATGTTCGTAATATCTTTATAATTCAAGAACATACAGAGGGAAATTTATGTACACAAACCATTTCTTTCATGTTTTAGTTATTACACAATGAAATGAGATTATGAGATAATTAAAACATCTCATATTCCAACATTATTACCAAGAAACTCAAAAAGAAAAAGAACATCAACCCCATAAACTTGGAACCTGTACGTGGGATGCCTGATCAAACTGTTCTGAACAAAAACTGGCGAACGGAAAATGCAGATGATACTTGAGGCCATATGAACAGAGGTCCAATATCAGAGTGGGAGTCAAATGGCTACCAATATAAGCCACCCGTTAATGTTAGGCACAATATAACCTACCTACCTATATCCTTCTAAGTTCAGCTGTTTAGGTAAACTAATTATCTCCCGGGTGGGTAATATACGCTTTTTATATGGGTGAGGGCGAAATTGTCCTTTTCCCCAGAAGGGCAGCATGTATCTCAGCCCAACTGGAGACTGTATAGAGAATCCCAGACATCCTATTCCAGTTACAGCAACCACATTCAGACAGTTGTCTTTGTTTCTTGACCAACCCAGGGAAGAGTGGGACAAATGTAACTCCAAACCCCTCACCTACTGTCCTTAGCATGTCACTCATACCTATCACAATCCCAATATCTGCATTGAGAAGGCAAAGCAAGTCACTGACTGAACCTCCTATGTACACTGTCAGTGGCTTGCTCTCGTTTCCATGGTTGTCCAAGATGCCGTTGAAGGCCTCAAGCTTGTCCATAGGGGACTCCATCTTCTGAATCATTTTGCCGCTGGTAATGGACTCTTCATATACCAACTCGTTTGAATGCACACTCACAACATCTGGTTTCCCTGGTCAAAGAAGGAAAAATCGGCGCACTTTTGGAAAGTGTTGTTTGGCTGAATCTGCTGAATTTTGTTAAAAGGAAAGAGGTTCTGAAACAAGATGATTCGCATAAGCATATACCTGAAGAGAAGGCGGACCTGATGAGATCCCCGGACCAGCAGTAGGAAAGCACATGAACACCCATGAGAAGGTTCTCACTTCTTGTTATTTCCTGGAAGAAGTTTTTGCAGCCTCTTTGAAATATTAAGCGCTCACCAGCCCGTTTTATATCATTTTCACTCAGACCCTTCAGTACACCAGAAGCAATCACCATCGAGTTCGCTGTTTTCTCAAAATCAGATAGGTTTTGAAGTGCTTTACATAGGCGGTCATAATCAAAATTTGCCACTGTCATCAAATTGAAGAGAGCTTAGCTAGCATCAAATAAAATATACACGGAATTACATACAGCTCATGTCATATAAAATGGAATGCAAACTGAAATAGTATACCAGCTTCAGTGGGTAGAATGCTTTCAATGCATTGCTCATACTCTTCAATGTACTTGCTGGATAAACTGCCCCAAGTGGCAGCGAGATCGGGTGTTATAGGCTGAGAAGGTTGAGTGTCACATTCGTTCAGAGAGGCCTTTCTTGCAGCAAAGATTGCCATCTCTGCTAATAGGGCAGATGAATCAATTGCAGAACATGTCATGTCAAAATCACAGAACATTCTAACATTGGATTCAGCAGGTTCTTGCAGCTGAGAAACAATGGGGACAATTGATGATGAGTGGACGTATGGATGAGACGATATGAATTCTAATATGAGTTTCAGTGATTGGTGATATAGCTTTTCCACAATTTCAAGCTCCCCACTGGTCAAAGATATGCATAATTTATCTAGCGAATCTTCAATTGTTGAAGCTGCTACCTGGATGTATATATATATATATAAGAACTGTCAATGAAGTCCCAGAACACATTTTTAAAAGTGTGGACCGTCAAAATAGCCACACACCTCAAACTTATCAGAGGAGAGACTATCAATCCACTTCTCGTATGGGTTGGTTTTCTCTTGAGGGTCAAGAATGGCCTTAATTTCCCTACTTACAAAGTGGTATAGCCTCATACAAGGAGCAATGGCACTTAGAGTATATGCAGCAAGCTTTGTCTTCTCAAAAGGAGTCACAATTTTACCAGGAAACTTTTCTCCATCAACTTTTCCGACGGCTGTTGCCATCAAAAAGTCTGTGTATTTGATTGTTGCAGTAACACAAGTGCTATCTTTTGGAAGCTCAAACCCCCAATCCTGCGCCCATTAATTGTAGCAGCATTAAAGAGGGAAGAAGGGCATGTCTTCATCATCCCCAAACTCATATTTTTTTTTCTTTGCAATTCACATTTCATTTTAAAACCCTTTGCTACTATGTAGCTGTTTGGTAGCTACTTTTTTCAGCTTATCAGCATTACTAGCCAGACTTTTTTCTAATCACACTAACTTATTGGCTTTGCCAACTAAATTTGTTAATAATGGTGAAAAAGTAGGCACATAGATTTTTTAGAGAACAATAATTAGTTTTCCGCTGAGTTGGTTATAACTGGAGGGGAAAGTAGGGCAATAGAGTTTCAACTAAACACTTATTTCATTGTGCTTGCTAAATTGGTCAATATTTAAAAAGTAACGGGCCATATTCAGTAGAGACGATAGACATCTGTTTGCGGCAAGAAAATTCGAAACGTACCTCGGCAACTCAATTTTGGAGCTGTTTCTATCACGGAAGCAATTAATATACAGGTTTTTTGTTCACAAAAATACCCTACTTTTGTGGGACTTTGATGAACTTGCTTTTGTTGCACAAATATTTCCAACTTTAAAAAAATACCTTCTTTTTCTGACCCACGTATTCTACACTTTTTACTTAAATTTCATTATATGTAATTTGGCATCATAACCTCAACTGCTCAAATGAACGCCAAAATTCAAAATTTCTCAACAATTGTCCTAACAGCAACAAAACAGCTACAAATAGCTCAAACGAAAAGCCCTTATGATTTTAAGTACTCTTTTAAGTGAAGTAGTAGAAGCCAGTGATCATTTCCACCTCTGTTTTCACAAACGGGGTATTATTTTTCTTAATTTCTTCAAAAAGAAAGGATTCTCAATCACGAGCTCCATCAATGTTTTCAACAACTTCAGAAATTTCAACGAAATTCAAAACGGAATATAAACAAGTGTAGAGCAAAAAACAACAGTATAAGTGATAGAATTTGGAATGGGTATGGCCTGGATTGGGTAATAAGACACTTGAGTTGAACCACATTAAAAGATTGAATCCAATCAATTAGTTAGTTCAACTCAAGAGCTTATATACCGATTCACCACTTGCAAATGAACTCTCATTCCCTTGACTTTTTTTTGAGTGGCAACACCTAAAGGATCACGAGCCGCTGGGTATGGACTTCCAGACGAGCAATCGTGTTAAACGAGCAATCGTGTTAAACGGGCCACAGGCCATTGGTTACATATTCCATACGGACAACTGGGCTAAATACTAACGGGCCGTTAGGAATGAACGTTTAGACGGACACCTTGACAAACGAGGTGGACCAAAACGAACCATATTAAAAGATTGAATCCAATCAATTAGTTAGTTTAACTCAAGAGTTTATATACGAATTATTTTACTCTTGGACTTCAGATGTGGGATAAACTCTAACAATAAGGCAAACTCACTTGAACAAGATTGTGTTGATCGCCGAGCCTCCTCAGCACGCGCTTTCTCAGCATGCCAATAGCTTCCTTATCTTCCTCATCATCCGCATACTCCTCCGCAAATTCATACCTTCATTCACATCCAAACCTAAACCGCCTGTCAATCCCAACACGCAATCGAAGAATTAAACCAGAGAAACGAATAGAGATAGATTCGTACGCCTTGGAGAAGGCTTGAAGAAAGTAGACATCTTGAGAGATGCAGCGAAGAAAAGTTTGGGAGTCCAGAGTAGAAGAGCCCAATCCAACCACAAACGGGGTATACAAAGCAAAGGCCGTTTCGTGCTTGAATTTCTTCCATAGCTTTCTGGCAATCCCGCCTTCATCTGTGCCCTCTACAACCCGCCCGCCCATATCTCTTCTTTTCTTCTTTGACGATGGGTTGGCTTTGAATTGCGCGGAATACTGATTTGGTTTTGGAATTGAGGAATGGAGAAAGAAAGTGGAAGGTCGGTTGAGGGTTTGGAGAAGTGGGTGGGGGGGCTTTATATATAGCTTCCGTCTAATAGAGCATGTTGGTGCGGTGGGTTCTGAGTAAAAAGATGGAAAAGTAGGCCGGCGGCGGAGTCAGCTGACATTTGAGTCAGGCCAGTTTCTTTCCACTTTCTAAGCCTATTCTTTTCCCTCATCAATCTACATCATTACCTTTTTTTAATTAAATTGGGATAGGCCAATAGGCATTCTGCAATTCGTAAGGTAAAGAGTTAGTGTCTTATTTATAGGGATGTACTCCGTATCTATTACTCCCTGTAAGATTAATTTATTTTTAAATTATATCATGGTATTGAAGATAAGATTCTGAAAAAACTAACCCTTCCTTTTCCGACCAAAAACATCGCTGTTCTCTGTTTTCTCCAGTCGATCGTCCGACAGCATGGTATCACCGACCAATCTCGACGAGCATTCCTAATCTCCGACGTCCATTATCCTTCTCTTTCTCTGTAATACCCCATATCAAGATGGGAAAAAATAATTCTCTCTTTCTACCAAAAAATCATGTGCATGATCGAAGAATGGAAAAGTTGCATTTGTCTGTATATTTTTTCCAAGAGATCAAGAGTATGGATAGTGATAGAAAATAGAAAACGGCGCAAAAGGAGAAAAAAGAAACTCATTGCCTATGCTCCAATCGTCAACATTTCACCAAAAAAACTCAACAAACGTAACATCAAGCTCGTTCGTCGTGCAACAAAGATCTGGCTCTGTAGTACTTCTAACGGTCATCCTCACAAACCTGTTTTTGCCGGCTCAATCTCAATACCTGTATTCCAAGCTGCTTCTCGTTACCGATGATCAGTTTGCGAGAGATATAAGGAATAATAGATGTATGAGGAAATATAATATTACTATCTATTACCTTCTTTATTATATTACTTCTTTATTGTATTATTAATTATCATAAGAAACTGACTAAAATACAAAGATTATTATAACTAATACTACCATTATTATTATTACTATTATTATTATTTTAATTATTATTATTATCATATATATATATATATATATATATATATATATATATCCTTTACAACAATAAAGGAGACTCTAATTCACAAGAACTCGACATTTGGCGTGTCTATTTGACAAAATTTTAACATGTCAGCACCACGTAATCCTTTACTATAATATTTGAGACTCATGTCTCCAAGAAGTTGACATGTGTAATCTTACATGGCAATTTTTAAATGACATGGAAAATGAATAAATTACATGACATGTTTTAAATTCTCATTCATCATTGATGGAAATTTATTTATGATAACCTTTAAAATATGATGAGTTTAAAACAATATATTTTATATTGAAAAATATGGACTTTCTAATTTATTGAAAATTATGTAAATGAAACAAATGTAATTTTTCAACAAAAAGTAAATAAATTAATAATAAAAAAGAAACTAATCATGATTAGCCTATTCTTTTTTCATAAAAATAAAAATCATTTTAAAAGTCTTTTGAGTAAAATATAGTTTTTTAACAATTATTAATTTATTCTTTTGTATGAAAATTAATTGACCTAAAATATACTCTGAAGTAGCTCATCTTATACCACTAATTAAAGATGAGAAATTTATTAAATGAATTTAGTGCATTATGGGTTTTTGTATATTAGATAATTTTTAATATGAAAACTTTGTGGTTTAATGTATTCAATAACTTTTTTTAATAATTAAAATTTCCTTAAATATATAATATAGAGTATAAAAAATCTATCAAGATTTAAATTTTGTTTGAGATATTATATATATTTACAATAAAGAAGTTTGATTATGAGTTTTGCATATGGATTCTGTGTCATTAATTCCTAATTTAAGAATGAGATAAATTTCGTAATCCATGAAGTAGGATCGATTTATGTGTTGTTTGATATTATTGATATTATTAATGTTGTACTGGTGTGCATGATATTGTATGAAATTATGAGCTAGTTGAAGTGTCACTGCGTAGTCGAAGTGTTAGATTTTTCTCACTCAACTTCGATGTTGAGCGTGTAGCCCTTTTTTTCCTTTTTGCTACATGTAGGTAACAAGAATGATGAATAAAGAAATAATCCTAGAGGGCAGCAAGGACGAGGACATGGATGGATGCTGGCTGAAGGAGTTTATTTAATTTAATATTATATTGGAATTTAATATGTTCTCGGGAAAAGAACCTAAAGTTTTGTTTGAATTAAGTACTTTAAGCTTCTGCACCGTTTTGATTAACTCCGATGGATTTATAAATAATGTTTTGATATAAATGTTTTAAATTGTTTTGAAAATTATTGTATTTGGATGCTAATCTGATGACAACCCGATCCGCATGTCCCTGTATCCAGATCACGGGGGTCAGGGTGTTACAGTCGCACACACCGCGATTCCAAGCCCACTAGAGGCCTTTAGTTGTAGTTCTTGCCTCACTTTCTACCACATTATCACTTCTAATTTTACCTACAAAGCCACTCTCCCCATTTGCAATCTTTGTCATGAAGGACTCCACCATAGCGAGATATAAGAGCTCCCATGTGACTTCTATCAACGTTGAGGGTCCACTCATCATTCTTAGTCTTTTGCCATCGAAGCAAACAATTGCCACTAGAATTAGACACCTTTCTATTCATATGTTGTCTAATGAAAGCGATTGATATTTCTCTTTTGGCTTCAAGAATCCAACGGACTTTACATTATGTGTCAAACATCTCCCCGAGGAAAAAAAAATTCCTTTTAAAGCTTTGATACCATCTAGAGAATGATACTTCATTATCATTAGGAATAAGGCCTAATATATATAGGCGTGTACAAATACTACAATGATCTAACTACCATAAATAGCTATAGCTACCAAGAATAAATACAAAAGGAATAACTACAAATAACTACAAATTAGGAATACATATCACATAAATAAGGTAAGTCAATTATCTTCAATACTTCAAAGGATGCGGAGTTTCGCCATCTCCAGATTCACCCACAAGTGATTGAAAAGGTGGTCTCCCGGTCATTGAAACATGCATTCTTCCTTTCCCGAGAGATGTTTTCGAACACTCATCTCTTCATGCTCCTCTCATCATTGGGGTCATCTTAGAAGCCAATGGCGTTCCTAACCTGTTTGGTTTTGGGACACGTTGTAAAGATGTGCGTCGTGGTCTCCTCACGGTCTCCACATATTGAGCAACCACCATTTATAATTGAAAATTGTGTTATAAATATAATTAAAAAATTATAGAATTAAGAAAGATTATTATTTTCATAAAATGAAGATTTCTCTACCATACTTAAATTTATTCAATGATTTCACACTGAATGTATTACTACTCCTTTGATGTTGTGTTTGAAAATGATCTCTTATTTAAAACATTTGGTGAATATTTTATGTATGTGCCGGAGTAAAAGTATAAAATTAAAAAGCAAAAATTTACGGCATCACTTCAAATATCTCTATTTTATACCATAGTCCCAAATTTAATACTCCGTAAATAACATCATTACTCCAACAATTCACATATTTTATAATATTACTCTCTCTGTCACCTCAATCACCACCTACATGGACTCTCACTTCATGAAATGACAAGTTTTTTCTTTCGACTCTCACTACATGATCTCCCAGTTTTTATATGGGGAATTTATCTAAGAGCCTGTTCTTTAGGGCTTAAACTTTTAACTTCCAGTTCCTTCAAGTTTCTTCCACTTCCTTCCAGTTTTTTCCAGTTTCTTTTAGTTTCTTCCACTTCCTTCCAGTTTTTTCCAGTTTTTTCTTGTTTTTTGTTAGACGCCTTTCACACCTCTAGAGGGGGGGGGGTGAATAGAGGTGTTCACGAAAATAATAAAATTTTTCGTTCAAAAAAGAAAAAGCGCAGGAATAAAAATAAAAAATTAACGGAAACAATGAAAGCGAGGAGACAACGATATATCCTGGTTCGGCCTAATGCCTACGTCCAGTCCCCAAGGCAAACGTGCCTGAGATTCCACTAATCCTTGTTAAACTTAACGGAGTTTAACAATCCGAATACAACTCGAGAACTTGATTTCACAAGCCTCTAACCTTTCCACCGAAGTCTTGATTTCACAAGACTTTGGATTTCAATCCAAAACTTGAATTATTTCAAATTCAAGTTTTTACAATTTAAAGACTTACAAACCAAAGTGCACAGCGAAATTGACTCTTCGAACAAGAGCGGATATGCTGTAGATTACAACCAAACCTATAGTGTATGGCACACAAAAAACTTTCCAACTCAAGATGAAGAAAGATTTCTCAAATGAAAAACTAGAATATTGAGTAGGAAGATGAGGACTTGAATGAATCTCTTTGTTTAATCAAAGGAATGTTATTGAAAGTGTTCTTGGGTGTTCTACTATATTGAAAAACGAGATATGATTGAATAAATAGAGATAGGGGTAAAGTAACTTCCAAAAAGATTCAAAAAAGTGTCCGTTAATCTGTAAAAACTGCCGGTTTATTCGAATAAAACACAATTTATTCGAATAGTTTGGATAAAATATGATTTTTGAGAACACAGGGCTTATTCGAATAATTTCTGGATTTATTTGAATAAAACAGAATGAACTGCAAATTGGGAGCCTACTTATTCGAATAAATAGTCATTTATTCGAATAGTTTTCAAAACTTTGGAAAAACTGGAATCAGCCCTTATTCAAATAAAACAAACATTTGTTCGATTAAAACAGACTGAACTGCAATCTGCAGAAGTCCAGTTTATTCGAATAAATTGATATTTATTCGAATAAAAACCTGGGAAGAAACATTTTTGAAGAAAAGTTTTGAGAAAGAGTTTTGAAAACAATCAAAGAGGAATTCTTGTAGGAAAAACAAAGTATTTTAAGAATAAAGGTGTGCCAAACACTTTAACATGAACTAAGACTCAAAAGAAATAAAAAATCTAGAAAACCTTTAATCTTCAAATCTAGTCTTGAATCTCTAAGCAACGTGCTAGGCAATCCACATGAAAAGATCCAAATTCAAAGCTCATCCCATATGCATGGTTGTCATTATCAAAACACAAGGGTCAACAATTTCCCCCTTTTTGATAATGACAAACCCAAATTAACAAGTGCTTGGACTCAACTCACAAGGTTTCCTGTCTTTCAACAAATTCAACAAATTAAACACACACACAAGACACAAGCAAACATGCAACTAATGAATCATTAGAAAAAGTTCAAGAAAGCAACTTCCCCCTTTTTGTGTGCACTTGACCAAGCACAAGCAATACCCACATTTCCCCCTTTTGTCATAAGCAAAAAGGGAAGGTAAAATCACAGAAAGTGTAAAGTCATAATCAAAAACACAAGGGGTTAAGCAAAAGATAGAGTCAATAGAGAGAAATAAGGCATAAGTAAAAATAGCTAAAGATAGAAAATGATTGCCCAATCCACTCATTCCTCATCCATGGTCGCATCGAGGTGGTCAGCATCCTCCTTCTCCGCATCATCGTCATCCTCATCAACGTCATCACTTTCATCATCAAAAGAAGCGGCTTGAGAAGAAGAACCCTGAGACATGTAAGGTGCGAGCGCTTCCATGGATGGTGTTTCCCATTGTTCTCCACTCTTGACCAACATCTTGTTCAAGTTATAACCGTAAGTGGCCTGTTGGAGCTGGATGTTGTTGAAGGAGGTTTGGAGGCTTTGCAGGGACTCAAAAAGCATAGGCAATGTGACCTTGTTACTTCGTGAAGCTACACGAGAATGAGAAGGTCCTGCTTCCTCATGTTCCTCCTCAGTATCAATCTTGACTCTCATTACCGTCGCCCTCTTGATCCTCCAAAAAGCTGTCTCAGAGTCCGATTCGGTACTAAGAAATTCAAACCCCTTTGTCTTCAAAAGAAAGGTGAGAAGCATGGGATACGGTAAGGCTTTCTTCTTGGCTCTGCATAAATTCATGTAGCTCAAGATGTATTTCCCCCAATTCACTGACACCGGCTTCAAGATGGCGTAGATAAGCATTGCATCATCTCTACTCATTTGAGGATGATTCCCCGAGCGACCACGCAGAATGTAAGAAGCAATGTACTGAATCAATCGTTGGGGAGGTTGCATACCACTCACTTTGGGTCGTCCAGACTCATTGAAAGAGGGTTTAAAATTCATCACTTCCCAACATTTTTCCTCATCAAAATTATACCAAGGGTTTTGATCATTATTTTGGGTAGTGAGCTCCTTGTTACTATTCTCCATGCCAAACATCTCATTCAACTCACCACTAGAAATAGTAACCTCTTTACCACAAAACTTAGAAATAACCACATATTGATGATTTCTACGCTTGAAAGTCATATCGGAGTAGAAAGCTTTAATGTGATTAACC
>OOIL02000670.1:533285-553703 GCA_900332095.2 Cuscuta campestris
GATAGGGGTAAAGTAACTTCCAAAAAGATTCAAAAAAGTGTCCGTTAATCTGTAAAAACTGCCGGTTTATTCGAATAAAACACAATTTATTCGAATAGTTTGGATAAAATATGATTTTTGAGAACACAGGGCTTATTCGAATAATTTCTGGATTTATTTGAATAAAACAGAATGAACTGCAAATTGGGAGCCTACTTATTCGAATAAATAGTCATTTATTCGAATAGTTTTCAAAACTTTGGAAAAACTGGAATCAGCCCTTATTCAAATAAAACAAACATTTGTTCGATTAAAACAGACTGAACTGCAATCTGCAGAAGTCCAGTTTATTCGAATAAATTGATATTTATTCGAATAAAAACCTGGGAAGAAACATTTTTGAAGAAAAGTTTTGAGAAAGAGTTTTGAAAACAATCAAAGAGGAATTCTTGTAGGAAAAACAAAGTATTTTAAGAATAAAGGTGTGCCAAACACTTTAACATGAACTAAGACTCAAAAGAAATAAAAAATCTAGAAAACCTTTAATCTTCAAATCTAGTCTTGAATCTCTAAGCAACGTGCTAGGCAATCCACATGAAAAGATCCAAATTCAAAGCTCATCCCATATGCATGGTTGTCATTATCAAAACACAAGGGTCAACATTTTTTTGTTTCTTCCAGTTTTTTCTAACTATTCTCGTTTTCTTCAAACTATTTCAGCTCTCCAACCAATTAGTTTAAAAATGAAATATTTTTTATAGTGATTCATAACTATAGTTTATAAATTTTTTTTTGCATCTCAGTATTTTTACGATTCACACTCATTATTTTTTCTTCAACTTTTTAATATGAATAAGACAATTTTTTGTGTATTAATCTACATGATAAAAAAGGAAAATATCAATATTTTAAACTATATTAAAAATTATGAATAAAATAGTTACATAGAATGTTTTATTAATCTAACTTTATATAAGACCCCTCACCTTTCCCTTTATTACTCAAAATTTTCTCATTTTTCTAATTTTAATAAAAAAATTGAAAGTCAAAATAGTTTTGAGAAAAATAATAAAATAGGAGTAAAACATAAAAATGTAAAAAAATGTTTTATGTCTTTATTACAAAAATAAGAGTTATAATGAAAATAAAATGTCAATCATGAAAGAAAAAATAGGTTTGAGTACATTATGTGACATTTCTAATATTTAAAACAAAATCTTGTAATATATAAAGTACAATTACAAATATATTATTTATAATAAATACTACATAAATAAATTGAGGTGCAACATAACCAAATAAATTTTTAAAATTTAACATTTTGATATTTATGCTAACTTTATATTATAATAATTTTTTGGCAAAAGTAATTTTTTGTGTATAAAAAATAACAATACTTTTTTCTTAAAGGAATTCATTAAGATAACATGATGGTGGTGATGATGATGATGATGATGATGATGATGATGATAATAATAATAATTTATAACAATAAAAATTAGAATGAGAATAATATAAAAATACACTAAAATAAATTTTTTTTAATGTTTTTTTAGATTTCCAATTTTTTTGAAGTTTTTCCAATTATATTTCTTCCAGTTCCATCCAATTTCTTCCAGTTTTTCCAGTTTCTTTCAGTTCCTTCCAGCTCTTCCAGTTTCTTCCAGTCCTTTCTAGTTCTCCAGTTCCTTCCAGTTTCTTCAAGTTTCTTCTAACATCCAGCTCTTATTTTTCAGTCCTAAAGAACATGCTCTAAATAGTACTAAAATATCACCAAGGTTCCCATGACATTGGAAACCAATGTCATAGGAACCTTGCCCACTAAAATATAGTGACTTTCCTGATATAGTACTATATGTTTTTATTTTCTAATGTAATACCACTGGCCATTGTACACTGGTGATTGTTCAAGAAAATGTCCACCAGCACTGCACTTTGTTCAAACTAAATGTCAACTATCACTGAATATTTTTCCCGCCACTAGACATTATCCAAGTACTATTTAGGAAATAAACAGCGTAAGTACTATATTGGGAAATGACATACTACCTCCGTTCCAAAAAGATTTACACGTTTTGACTAAAGTTGAAATTAAGGGAGGGATAATTTTGTGTTGACTTTCCAAAAATACCCTTGATGTGATGGGTAAAAGTAGGATGTGATGTGTAGATTATTAGGAAAAAGGTACGATGTGATAGGTAGGGTTGAAAAAGTAAGGGGTAAAAGTGGTTTTTTAATAAAAATGTGTAGGAGATTGTGGGATGTAATTTTTTTGAAACGTGTAAATCTTTTTGGGACGGAGGGAGTATGTTTTAGCATTACTCCCTCCGTCCCGGAGTATTCGTCCAGTTTTGACTTTTAGAACTGTTCATCTAAGCACTTTGACTTATCAAATTCTCTCAATGTGTAAGCATGTGTGATCTTGTTTGATTTGTCTTAACATATAGATTATTAATATATAATTTCTATAATTTTTTAATATACAAATTATAAGATAAAATGGATTAAAGAAGTCTATTGGATGGTGTGTAAAAATGAAAGTGGACAAATACTCTGGGACGGAGGTAGTATTTAGTACAAATTTCACTTTTTATATTTACTTTTTATCTTTTTTGTACATTGCCGCCAACGGGTTAGCCAACTTTTTCTTTTATACTCCGTATTTTCATCTTTCTTTAGAGAGTCACATTACCACAGTTCTATTCCAGTAAAAAAACATGAAAGTCCTATTTTAGTACTTTTCTCTATGTTTTAGTCATATTTAGGATGATTTCTATATGCTCTAAAAGATGTAGAATAATTTGCTAATTTCCATATTTGAAAATATTGGTTACGGGTATATCCGAAGGTGTTCATTTAAATTTATCCTCGTTTTCACCCTTAGTTAAGATGTGGAATTGGGAAAAGAATTGCTGCCTAAGTGCCAATTACTTCTTTCCATTTGGCCCGGTTCCGTGGCCACTGGATTCCAGTGGCCACGGAAGCCACTTCCCTCATACGGAGTTTCGTTCATAAAATTGATAATACCCCTCGGTAATCCCCTCTCCCCCCCTCCCTGCCCAGTCTCGACCCCAACTCATCCCCCCACCTACGTCAATTGCACCCCGTAAGTTTTGACTTTAAAATCAATTATACTTACAGGGTTCAATTGACGTATGTGGGGGATGAGTTGGGGTCGGGACTCGACGAGGGGTTAGGAGTAGGAATCATCAATTTTATGAACGGAGCTCCGTAGGAGGTAGTGGCTTTCGTGGCCACTGGAATCCAGTGGCCATGGAACCTAACCGCTTTCCATTAGTAGGGGAATAGTAGGTCACTAATTATACTCTAAAATAAAATTAATATGGAAATATGTTGTATGTTCTGCCGTTAATTTAAAAATAAAAGAAAGGTTAAATTAATATGAAAAATAACGATGTTACGTTCAATGAAATTCAACGAACAACGAATAGTGAAACTCATTCGAAGAGGTACGACCAACGGGAGTCGCTCGAAGAGGGGAGAGGAAAGAAAGGGCGGTAGATGCTAATAGCGTCGGCCAAGTCAGGGGAAGCACTTTGCGCGTCGGACGCTGTTGAAGAACTAGTCGAAGTAGCTGAAGAAGGGAAATCCGTATCCATCATAAACTAAGTGTAGGATTACCACCGCTCTTGGTTTAAGACAAAAAAATTGATGTAAACCAACAAAATAATTCCCTGCTTTTTCAGATATCCGAAATTTTTGGATCGACAAAATCTATTCCATGTCCGATCCCGAAATCTCCAAATTCCTGGTTTCCAGGTATAGAAATTTCAAATCGGATCAATGAAATATCCAAAATGATTTTTATTTTAAGAATTATTATTTTTTAAAATAATTCAAAATTAATATTTGGGATCAATTTTAATTTGTAAATAGTGGAGCTCAACATTAACCATAAATTAGAAAATCAAAATGTTTTAAATGTCATATTACCTTAAGAGTTTTATTTAAGTCATAATTTCTAAATATCTAGAAAAAAGAATATTCGCGTAATGAACAAATATATATGAAAAGAATGAAAGAGTACGGAGTTAGATTTAGAGAATTGTTGTGACAGAAATGAACTAAGCTTAGGTTTAGGTTTAGTTTTTATATTTACTTTTTATAAAATATAAAGTTTGGATATTCACGGATATCTAAAATCTTAATATTTCATCTCATGTTGGATCCATTCTTTTCAAAATACCCAAAAGCTAAAATACCCGGTTGGATATTCAATTTTCAAATTAGATCGGTCCGGATCGTGAATGGATTTTTCGAATCGAATATATTTGAACACTTTGAATTAGGACAACAAAAAAAGGCATCTATAAACATTCAAATCGGACGGAGAAAATATAAAAATTGGAGTCTTTACTCTCTTAACTAGAACGGGGTGACTTCGGAATGTTAACAAATCACTTTTAATTTCTAGAAACTTAGCTCAAGAATTCAGCCGGTTCCTTAAACAAGACCTATATTTTTACACTCATTGTCTCGCTTAAATTGTTTGTTCGTTGCCATCTTGATTCTTTAAACTTTTAATTAATTTTTGAATATATAATTTTTATTTATTAATTACACACTAATTTTCAAAAAATTGAATGAAAATTAATTTCAATCAACCATCGTAAATGTAGAAAGAAAATGATTGAAGGGTAACCCTGTAAAGAGTAAACATGAAACTTAATTTGAGACGTAGAGTGTACGAACAATTTAATTATATCGCTTCAAAAAAGCTTTATGCAAAAATGGGGTAAAGACTTTAATATTAGAGCAAAAAATAGTTGCAAGCACTTGGTGCAAAGATAAAGGCTTCATTCAATGCTCCGTAAGTTTTACGACAGCACTAGTAGTATGGCCTTTTTAGCTTTCCTTTTTTTTTTCTCATCCTTTTAAAGGAAAAATGGTGTAAAGACTTCCCTTTTTCTACCTACGTCATCATTCCAACACAATGGTGGAGGCAACGTGGCTTAATGTACTCCATATACATATAAATAAAAACCAACCAACATGGGCAGCTAGACTTACAGGCAGGTGAAAAGAAAAATAGAGGGACATGGTAAGAAACATGAAAGAAAAGTTACAAGACTCCATTTTCCACTTCCACTACAAAATTTACTGTTCTATTCTCAGTTTCTACAAACGTGTGAAAAAAAAGGAGAGAATTTTACCCCACCCCACCCCAGAGGAAAGGCAAATTACAAATGGCACAATCATTTTCTTTAACCCTTCAACTTGTTCTTCCCCAACCCTTCCCCTTGCAGCAGCAGCTGTCTGGTTTGTACGTTGCAGCGTGAACCGGGACCCGCGGCTATTTCCATGAAATGCTTGTACCTCTGACTCTAGAAGAAGTCAAGAATCAGAAATCAGGCATGCCGCTAGATCTTGACGAGTACTCTGAGACCAGCTTTAGAAACATAGAGGACTTGTCCTCTAGTAGTCGAGCTGGGGTGTCAAACTCAGCTATTCGACCTGCATTTTACACATATCATTGTTTAATCGTGTCCTACAACAAGAGCTTTAAAGAAATTCATTCATGGTAATAAACAATTGCTGAAAATATATGGTTTGATGAGACCAAATATTTTTTCTTGAGGACTAGAAATGAGTGGGTGCGTTAATGATGAAGAAACTCACCATCGCTGAGGACCAAAACAAGGTCGCTATCAATTACAGTAGGGATGCGATGTGCGATGGTGCAGACGGTGCAATCCTTGAATTCTGTTCTGATAATCTTTTGGATTAGGTTATCTGTGGCTGAATCCACTGAGGCTGTTGCTTCGTCCAGCACCAAGATCCTGGCCTGTTTCAGTAGTGCCCGGCCTAGAGATACAAGCTGCCTCTGCCCTACGCTCCAATTGTCACCGTTTTCTAACACTGGAACACGCAGATAAAAAAGATGTTCATTTAAAGACAAGATCTAAATATATAAAAAGAATTAGTTTTGAATATATTTAGAGGGGAAAAAAGAGCATATAAGCAAGCTTATGCCTGGGGTGTCCAGTTTTTGCTCTTTTTGTCGAATTATATCTCCAAGTTGTGACTTGTCAAGTGCCTGTGACAATTCACATATGGTTAGGCCATATTATTCCTTGATGATAGATCAAAAGCAAAGCTTTTCAGAGTGTCTTATCCTATTTATTGAAATTAGGTGCTCAAACAAAACCAAGAAGGCTCAAGGTTTGAATAGTCCGAACTTAGGCATGGAAAATTCATTGCCATTCAGTGATTCAATCGACACCTACAATTAAGTGTGTTTGAATAACGCATCATTTTCCAATATGTACTGAAGTGGAACAAAAATAACAACACTTACCTGCCATATTTGTTCATCCGTATTTTCTTCAAGGGGATCAAGGTTGCTTCTAATAGTGCCTTCAAATAATGCAGGATCTTGGGGTATTATACTCAAGCGACTGCGAAGATCGTGCAATCCGATAGTTGAAATGTCAATATTGTCAATAACTATTCTTCCCCCGTCAGGTTCGACCATTCGGAATAGGGCCTGAATCAGAGTAGACTTCCCACTTCCAGTTCGGCCAACAATTCCAATTTTCTTCCCGCCAGGAAATATGCAAGATATGCCATGGAGTACTGTAGGAAGATTCTCCTTGTAACGGACCTATAACAAACCAAAGTCAGAACCTATTCAGATTGTGTGTTTATTCATCATGGAAATACGGCATAAGTAATTAAGTACACACAGATGTGGCACTCCATGTTGTAGCATCACTAAAATTCTATGCATACTTTAGATGAGGGGATTTGTAAAATAGATGCATAATGACTTCTCTGTCATATTCCCTTGAACTAACTTTAACACTTGAAACCTAACAGTTGCTCATTATATTTTCACCTCCCTTGCACTATGTTTGGTTCAAGGTATATGAAGGAGAAAATAAAAGAAAATGATAGGGAAAACAATTTTTCTTGTTTTGATAGGGAGGAAAAGAAAAGAAACGTGAAGGGAAAAAATGATAGAAGAAAATGAAGTAAGGAAAAGAAATTTCCTTCCATTTTGTTAAGGAAATTTAGAGAAACCACTTTCTTTTCTTTTCCATTCAAATTCCACGAACCAAACATAGCATTAATGCCATATGTTCGCCATCGCTTTGCATTTCATAACAAAGTAAATAGCTTATTTGTTCGAGCTGTAACACAAAAAGTTAACACAACACCTGCACACTATATGTCTAATTGTTCATAAAGAACCTTTGTTGTTTACACTCTACATACTCTTATTTCTATATAAACCGGTAAACAGAATTTCAAGAGAATGTTTTGATTTGAATCAGAAATAACACAAGTGAAACGTAAGATGCATACCTTTAATTCAAAGAGTTCAATGTTTCCTTCTTCTGGCCATGACAATGGAGGCCGAGAACTGTCAATAACCATTGGAGCCTCACTGGGTATTTCACAGTATTGATGAATCCTTTCTAAAGAAATAATTTTGTTTTCAAGCTTGCAAAAGCTAAGTATCCACCGTGATAGGCGTGCATTCAAGTTCAGCCCATATGTTACGGCAAGTCCTGCCATACCTATAAAAGAGGACACTTCACTTATTAGATTAGTCAAGAAAAAACATTCAAGGCACCCCCTTCGTTCTCAAGTGTTCTCACATTCATTGACACAAAATTCAAGAGCATAAATCTAGGTGGGTTCTTTTTTTGGATTTTTTTGGAATACATCAAAAGAAGCTACTCATATATATATTTTAGTCAGGATTAAACTTTGAATTTAAGGAGGGATGGGGCTTCATTTGGGAAAACAAACATGATCAAGGACTTATCTTCAACTAATACTCAAACACTAACATTATGAGGGATTAGGAATTTTCCTTGTATATATTAAACAAATCATGAATTCCAAACATTAGAAAAGTTCAAGCAGTTCCTAGTGTTACTTTTTGAAACTTGATGGTTCCACAAGGTATCTAACTACAAGAAAGGCCCGATACAATTCTTAGCTAGCTGTATATGGAACATCAGAGAGATGCTTACTCGGATCTATACTTCCAACGGGAAAACTCACAAGCAAAACCATGCAAAATGAGAAGACACATGTTGAAAGCAACTCCATGCGTAGGCAGAGCCATTCTATAGCAGCTATACTGCAGAAGAATGGGCGTGTGAAACAATCAAGAAGATAGAGATTCCTTTTCATAAATCTTTTCTCTTGCCCGAAACCTCTGATTGTAGCAGCTCCAGCAATTGACTCACCAAAGAGATGTATGATTGGAGATTTTTGAATGCTGACAATCCGAACCAATTCCCTCGAGGAAGCCATATAGTATTTCTGTAAGCATGCGTATGCAGTTAAGAGTTTGCACTTTGGAAACATTGTGCATCAAGATTATTCATTCAAATTTAGCATATTACATAGCGACTTCATGCATTGCATCATATATATATTTATATATTTCCTAAATTTGAGCCATTCATGATTCATGAAGAGCTGGCTAAGAAGTAATTTTAGATATTCAGGCGTTTTACAACACAGATGTTGATGAATGCGTGAGAGCATTGCACTTAGTTTTGCCACTTTTGCAAATTATTAGGCTGCCTTTTGCTTATTGACCGGGTTTCTCATTTGGGGTTTGGCGCTTCAGAGTCGTCGCAGGGCAGGGACGGCTCTAGCCGGTTCAAAACGCATTCCTGTGATAGGATATGGCTGTTGACCCTGCGGATACAAGGAGAATTAGGGGCATTTTTGGTTCAGATCGGCACATGACCCAGAACCCCAGTTTTTTAGATAATTAATTCTTCGCTGTTTTTCGTTTCAGCAATAAGTTAGGCAACCTTAGGTAACAAAATGCAGTGTAACTGCAAACCCTTCTTTCTCATAATTAGATATCCAAGAGACGATTCAGCCTAGTGACGGACTCTTTTCATCTTCTAGTCACTGCAGCAGCCAACAGGTACGCTATCTTCTTCTCTTCAATCTTGATCTTCAATTATTTTAATATTTTCAATCAAACTATCTTCAAATCATTTTAATATTCTCAATCAAACTAGCGAAGTATCCTAAATGATGAAGTATTAAACATGTGTGCTTGAGTTTTTAAAGTATTTGTAAATTAACTACTTCCTCCATCCAGCAAAAATCTCTCTTAGTTACTCCCTCCGTCCCTAAAAAAAGCTCTTGATTTGGTTTGGCACAAAGTTTAAGAAAAGTAAAATTGTGTGGTTGAAAGTGATGCAGAGGAGAGAGAAAGATTGTGAGCCATAGAAAGATTTCGAAAACTAGAAAGATGAGTCTTTTTTTGGGACGTCCCAAAAAAGAAATGAGACTTATTTTGGGACAAAGGAAGTACTATTCACAAATGTCAAATTATATATTCTTTCTTTACAAATTTTCATTGATCATTATATAAAATAATATAACCATGTCATCTCTTGTTTCAAAAAACTATTGGTGTAATTTTTAAATATATACCCCCAAGTAAATTTTAGATAAATTGAATTAAAAACAAATTCAGTCAAACATTGTAAATCAAAATCAAAACCTCTTTATAAGACAAAAGTTGTATTTAAATATTTTAAGAAAACAACACAAACGTCACAAAGGCAAAAGAACAAATTGATGTGGATGCTAAAGTGCCAAAGAGTAAACACAAGTTGTACTTTGTATTCTATATTTGTATTAACAATTTCAAATATGATACTTTTGACATTACGGAGTATTCACTATTTTGTCATATGCCTTTGGATTGTTATTTACTAATTAATCTTGAATTTTTACATTTATGATGCCTATTTTTAATGTTTTATTATTTATTTGTTGTTGTATCTTTGCCTCATCCGCGTCCTCTAATATTTAAATTTTCCGTTTTCCGTCCCCGTGTATGCTCCCGCACCTGTCCCAGTGCAACTTAGCATAATGAAAAAATGCCCCAGTACGAAGGCACTTGTGTTTGACCGGTTTTAAAGATGATAAATGAACTATCTTTCCATGAATACTGAACACCACTTACAAAGAAAGTATAGTTTGGGAATATTTTCCCAAGAGGTTATAATTTGTTCCTACTAAATAACATTGTTCTGAGACAAACTCAAAACATGTCAAACGTAGGGAATAATAAATGAGATTACTAACAAGGAAGAAAGGAGTACTATATGATGGCATTGGATCAAATAATAACCTGCATCCAGAGGCAAGCAATTGCCATTGGGATAACAAGAAGCAAAATCTGCCAGGTTACTTCTGTCATGACACCAACAATACCGAGCAGCTGGATCGTTGTTGAAGCAAAGCCTCCAAGTCTGAATGGAATATCAAGATCAATGACACTTTGATCAATAGAGACCTGATAGACCATAAGATTGCATTTAAATTATTCTGATATCTAGATGCAATTAACATATGAAGAAGGATATGATGAATTAACAAACAATCAAGTACGGAAAGAACCATGACAGGCTAATGAAAGACTTCAACATACACGATTTAGAATACGCCCTGCTGGAGTGGAGTCAAAAAAAGACATTGGTGCCCTGAAAACTGTTCTCAGCATGTTCAAAAACAGCTTTTGTGCTGCAGCTAGACCAAAAGTAGCAACCAGAACAGCCCTAATAAAAATAAAGAACGAGCTCCCAAAGGCAAGGGCCATATAAACCAGAAGAAGAACCAAACTACTTGTTTTTGCTTCATTTCCAGGGGTTTGAGGATTTGCCCAAGCCATCCACCAGTTACTAGCTATTTGAAGAACTTGAAATAATGTTTGTGCAATAATGATAAGAGGAATTAATAAGCCTTTATATGCAGCTCCCATATATGATAGGTAAACCTTCATGCTAACCCTTCCTCTCTCACGTTCCTCTTCCTGAACAAGCTGCTTTTTCTTAGCACGTTTAGCTTTCTTTTTCTCTTTGATTGCTCTTTTTTCAGCAGCAGTTGCGCTTTCTTGCACTTCGTTTGCCATAGTGTCAATATTAGCTCCTATTGACTCACATTTTTTACTCATTAGAATTGATCCATCAAGAGGATGATGTTCGTCTTGTTCTTCGCACTCAAGGTAAGAGATGTCCATAGCTTCAATTGCTTCATGATGCGCTGAAACCAGACTCCTGAAGTCAGTTCCTGCTTCAAGAAGTTCATCATATTTTCCACATTGAGTGATACGGCCTTCCCTAAGAACCTACACAATAGAGAGTGAACGTAAGACAGGATGAGAACTGACTATGAATGCTACAGTTTCATTACACTGTTTCTTGTTGTGTTGGAAGCCTGGAATGAAGATTATGTGGTAGGATTGAAGAAATATATTCAAAACAGACATTTGTGCAGCAAGACTAATAATAGAATCCAACAATATAGGTTCATATAGCCAGACAACCTCTCCAAGTGGAAGGAAAAAATCATTTGCCAATTTAACAAACTCTTGTTGGAATATCTTCCATTTTTATTTATATCACATAGAGTCGACACGAGCTTAAGACAAAATATATCATAAAAAACATTTAATCTGTTTTTGTTTAAACACTTCTACTCTGGTTCGTGTAGGGGAAGGGGAGACCAATTTACAATGTATATTTGAATCATTAGGGCACTTCAATCAAACATTCAAGCCCTCAAGTGACTGCAATCCCGTAGAACTCTATGGTGCATGCACTCGCTATTCTACACTAAAAGGAAAAGACATGCATTTGGCTGAACCACAAACCATCCCCTAAGCTAGAGAGAGAGAGAGAGAGGAAAACAGTGTGGAAGCTAAGAAAATTATGAAAGCACAGAGAGAGAGAGAGAGAGAGAGAGAGAAGATAGAAAAGGAATGTGAGATCCACCATTGCAAGGGGCCAAGGGCTTTCACTCCTTACAGTATATAACTGGAAACATACTGATACTCCGTTGGGCGCGATTTTTAATAAAGTATTATTTCTGTGGTTCTGGTTTGTGCAGAGGAAAGAGAAATAATATGGACCATAATCTTTTCCCTAAAAAAAAGTGGTAGAGAATTTTGGAACAACCCAAATAAAAAAGTAGAAATACTTAACTTTGAGTGAGAAAGTGGTAGGTTAAAGGAGCAGTACAAAAAATTAACTTTTAATGGTGCTTCATTTTTATTTATACTCCTGGAATATTTTATATCGATTATAATTATTATTACTCCATATCCTTCCTAAACTTGGTCAGCACTCCAATCAAAGAATGACTGAGAAAGTGAGAAGTAAATGATCATTCACAAACTCCAATTACATTATCAAAAGCGTCAGAAATCAGAATTCATTTGGCCATATGTTTTGGGTAAGCTGTACAATATACCAACGTAAGATACAAATTCAATATATAAATACTGAGTAATAAAAGCAACAATAAAACTACAGCAATAATGACAGTCCATTCAAATTCTCAATATAGGCTGCTGTTAGTATCCCGCCTCCAAAAACACAACAGAATTCTGTGTGCCTGGGCAAACGAATCAAATAACAGCATAAATAAAGTTTATTCAATAAACTGGCTAAAGAATCTTCAAAAGGTAAGCAGGCAAGAGCAACTTCTGGCAACCAAACGAGATATTACCAACATATAAATTAATCTTATGATAGTAGAACTGAAGAATCTTACATACCAATATCATATCAGCAGCAGGCAAAAACTCAACCTGATGAGTTACGAACACCACAGTTTTTGTAGCAAGGGCTGTTATTATGTACTCCTGCAATGAACAATATCACAACTAAATCATTCGGTTTCCCTTAAGTATAAACTCCGATTGAGAAATAAGAATGTTAACCTTGAACAATTCAGATCCAGTATGTGCATCAACAGCGCTGAATGGATCATCAAGCAAATATATATCTGCATCCTGATAGAGTGCCCTCGCTAGCTGCACTCTTTGCTTCTGGCCACCACTAAGATTTATGCCTCTATCGCCGATAATAGTCTGGTCACCATGCGAAAAAAGCTCCAAGTCCTTTTTCAGCGAACATGCATGGATCACACTTTTGTACTTAGATTTATCCATTGGACTGCCAAAGAGAATGTTATCTTCTATGGTTCCAGATTGTATCCAAGCTGACTGAGAGACATAAGCTGCAGCTCCACAAATCCGAACCTAATAAAACATTAAAAAATTGTTACAATACCGAAGCAAAACATCCATAGAAGTGAAAGTAATTCAGAGAAGCTATAAAGAATAAAATACCTACTTCACCAGTGAGTTTAGGGATTTCACCAAGGATGCAAGAAAGGAAGCTTGACTTGCCAGAACCCACCACGCCACAGACAGCTACACGCATTCCACGGTCAACTCTCAAATGTATGGCAGACAACGTTGGCCTTGTAGAAGATGCATCCCAGCAAAAGTCAGAGTTCTTAATTTCTATTGCCACGTTACTGCTTCCACGGGGCAATGCAATAGTTGCATCTTCCTGCAACTCCTCCTCCATTAGAAATCCAGATATTCGGTCAATAGATACTTTTGTCTGAGCCATCATTGAAACCAGGTCAGGGAAATTTCTAAGTGGTTCCTGAAGGATCCTAAAAGTGGCAAGAGCAGAAAGGACACTTCCTGCTGTAAGCTGACCCCCCAACAATATGCAGGTGCCAAAAGTAACAGCTGAAACAAATATAGGTGAACTCCAAAAAATGAAAGTAACTAGTGATTGGGTATAAAGAGCCAAGCGCAGATATTTGTATTCCACACTGCGCATTTCTTCCAACATAAGACGGTACCTATCTTCCCAAGCTTGCAGTTTTAGAATCCGCATGTTCCTAAGACATTCAGAAGTCTTTCTCATTCTATCATCCTTAGCAGCCATCAAATTGTCTTGGTAGTCTTCTTGAATCCGTGCTAATGGGATTGTTGCAACAATGGATATGACGGTAGCAATTAAGGTCGCAACAGATGCAATTCCGACATTCTTGTATAGAATTGCAAGAGCGAGGATGATTTGAAGAGGANGTGGCTTTGCCTGGCAGAGCTTGATAGCTTGAGTCCCTTGCGGTATACCATTGCAGTGAGAGCAGACCTAACATGCATTCCCAGAATGTCAACCCCAAGATACCATTGCCGGCTTGTGAATGTTTCTACCAACTTTGCTACAAAGAAAATTCCAGTGAGAATGTACCCTTCATGGGGGAATGCTTCAACCCCTGCTAAGTAATCTACAAAGTAACTAATCATGTACGGCCCGACATACGAAACCAGTGTGTTCACCCCAGCAAAGATTGCATTGCATGCAGCCTCCCTCCAGAAAGATTTCAATATAGCCCAAGCTAAAGAAGGTTGTCCAGATGGGTTTTCAGCCTTCAACTTCTCCCAGTTAAAAGTCAGGAGTTTATAGTTGGTCTTGGAACGATCTTTTTGTGCAAGGAGTGGAATGTCTTTCAGATCAAGTGGCCTCTTTGCACCAGTGGAAAGAAGAGGGTTTAGCCATGAAAGAGTGGTCAAACTGAAGAAACCAGCATTGCTGTAAGGAGTGACTTTGAGACACTCTGGCTCCTCTTCTTGCCCTAACAGTAATGGCTGTTCAGCATCAGGGTTCGTGTGTACTCGTACACCGCTATCCCCCCTAATAGCAACAAAACATAGGAACGCAAGGGCAGGGGTAGAAGCAAAATTCGCCAACACATGAGAACTCAGGTGTGCTGACCCTTCTGCTACAACCCCTCTAGCATCGACATACAAAGTACCCAAACATATGAGAAAAGACAGGCTCCACCAAACCCTCATAAGCAAATTGAACTTTTCTGCTCCCCTGAATTTGCAGTAGATTGCCAAGAAGCTCAACACAAACCAAGCCAAACTCTGAGCTGCAGGCGAAAGTATAACGGTCCAATTCACAACATTCTCCTCCCCTTGTGCGGCCTTCCTTATCAGACCAACCACATCATATCCCAGCACAACAATGCACAGGAACAACACATAGAAGCAACAGATAAGAGAAAGCTTGTAGCTTCTGTCGGTTTCAACCCTCTGGATTTGAACATCATCCCTTCTCCCAACTGGAACTGATTCTGCACAGATGTTTGAACTCTCCTTGCAGGTCCTAATCCGGCCATAGCACAGGAAAATCTGTTTGGCGGACACAACTGAGACGAACACAAGGAAAAGCGTCAAGTGAATGCAAATGGAGGCAAGCTCAAGCACCGGCAGACCATGAAGACCGGCGAGGACGGCCGAAAGGAACGGTGCCTGGTTGGAGATTTCAGAAGTGAACAAAGTGACACCGATACCCATTTCTCAGAGATATCAGTGCAGAAGGAAGGGGAGGGAATCAAGACGTATGAATTGAAGCTGCTTCACTAGACAAATCGATATATAACAAGATGGAATAGCAATAGGGTTCAGCTCGTGTAATGGGCCTTCCACCATCTGGCGATGAAAACCTCTGTCCGTAGCTCCAAAACGGTGACAAGTAGCAGAGATGAAGAGAGGGAGAGTGAATTGTTCTACAGACACATTACACATGAAAACACAGGGTTTTATCATCGAAGACAAAATATCAGGCACAGCAGCAGCAGAAGGGAAGATGAAAATACATAAACTCCAAATCCCTAAACACAATTGCTTGAGAATTCAGAAATTTTATTTTATATAAAAAGAAAAAAAAAGAATGTGCACTACAATTATTTTCAAGATTAAAATCTGAAGCAAACCCATGACGGAAAATCCAAAATACTGACCTAGGTTTTGGGGTATTGTCCCCAGAATGTCGGCAAGCGAGGCGGTGGAGATTGTCGAGGAAACTGCGAAGTCTGGATAGATAAAACTGGTGGATGGTATATTGATAACAGGTAGCGCGAGAGAGAGAGAGCGCGTGGCAGAAGAAGAGAGCTATGAAAGCACAGAAATAGAAAGAGAGAGAGCAGACGACGACAAAACTCACCAATCTCTTTCACCCTCCCACGCACTTATTAAAGCAGCAGCTGCGTGTTAGTGCGAGATGGTTATTGAGTGAATGAGGGACGATGACACAGAAAAGATAGTTAGAGAGAGAGATATAGAGAAAGGGAGAGTGTAGATCCACCATTGCAAGGGAGCTTACGGTACTTATAGGCTTTGTTTGAACGTGTTTAATAACGTGAAATTCATTATTTAAAAGATATACTCCATCTGTCCTCGTTCACATTTGACCTTTTACTATCTATGTATGTAATGTTGCATTTTGACCATTTATATTAGTATTTATACGTAAATATATTTTATAAAAATTTGCTATTTAAAAATTACATCTCAATATCGAAGTCAAAGTTTACAAACTTTGACCAAAGAAAATCAAATGGAAAGATCAGTTCGAGACAGAGGGACTATTTACTACTCTAGAATCCTTTCTTCCCATAAAATTTAAAAAAAAAATAAATGTACCCTAAAAATGTAAAATTTTGATTTTATTTTTATATTTTGTCCTTACCTCATAATAAGCTAGGATATGATGTATATGATAGATAAGTCATAATTTAAAAATAATATCAAAATTACCTATTTTAAAATAAATTGTACTCCCTTCGTCCCCCAATTTTTGTTCACTTTTGACTTTTGGAATTGTACATCTAAGCACTTTGACTCATCAAATTCTCTCAATGTGTAAGCCTAAATATAGTCATGTGTGATCTTGTTTGATTTGTCTTAACATATAGATTATTAATATATAATTTCTATAGTTTTTTAATATACAAATTACAAGATAAAATAGATTAAAGAAGTACATTGGATGGTGTGTAAAAATGAAAGTGGACAAATACTCTGGGACGAATGGAGTATTTGAAAAGTTTTATAAGACGAATGAAGTATTTTATTAGGAAAGTATAAAAGTACAACACAACTTTTACTAGATTAACTTTAAAAGAAAGTTAAATAATAAATTTGGGATTGAAAAGTATTTACACAGAAAAATGTTTGAAAACCCTACTTGGGGTATACTAAATGTACACCCAAAAAAATAAGCACATATAGACACTAATATCTGATCACGCATACACAGACACTAATATATGTGCAGGCACACACACTAATATCTGTACATACACAGACAATAAATTTTTGTGAATACCTATTTTGGTCTTGGTGTATAATTTGTGTTCTCCAAGTGTGGTCCCCGGTGTCACTCCCCATTTACAAAAAGCAACAATGATGACAACTTTTTTAATACCAGTAGAATAATTCCAAAATTTATTGTATTGATGGTGATTTTTTTGGGATTAAGCTATGTGTATCCCAATTTGTACCCCGTAGGTTTGTACTAACATTTTGTGTTGGTGTAAAACTAATTTTTTTAACACACCAACATTTGTGTTCATGTAAATTTTTGTTAACGCACCAACATTTGTATCACTGTAAACCATTAAAATGTTTGTGCATAACTGTGGGGTACAAATGGTGTACATTTTTTAGTGTAAATGTAGCATGGTCGTTCTTTTTACTTTTAAACTTTAGGGTGATTCCACATCCTTTTTCCCACTCATACATACGTACTTGCTTGATAGGTGTTGTGTCCCATCACTGCTACTAAGCTTTTTTATTAATTATACGGAGTAGTCCATTACTAAATAAGGGCGTCACGTTCATCACGTTTATCAAAATATCAAGTTTTTTTCAATTCATTTTATTTACATATTGGTAAAAAAATAAAAAATAAAATTACATATCAAAAAATTACATGAAAAGTTCTTCGAAATAAGAGGTGTCAAGAATATTTTATTTTATCAAATAACCAATGAAAACGTAGAAATAAACAAAAGTTCTCGCGATTGTTGAAAAAGCAAATGTGACAAATAATTTGGGACGGAGGGAGTACATTAATGCGATAAAAAAAAGTAGAATAAATAAAAATACAAATAAAAAATTGGTTTAAAAAACTTATTCGTTGTCCGAAAGTGGAGAAGCGAAATTCCACAAATAATCAACCAAATCGTCGTGGTTTTATGCGTGTTCGATTAGCTCCTTATACTCTTTCCCAAATATATTTGCTTGTTTTCTTGCTAATTTTGGTGGAATTTACGGTACATATAGGCCTTGTTTGATTAGCTCATTATGTTTTATGTTCCCAAACAAATTACACTTTAAATAAAACAGAATAGTTTTCAAATTTATTCATTTTATTTCATTTAAATGTACACTTTAAAATATTTTATATATACTCCGAAATTGTTTGAGTCAAATCAGTCACGATTAGTTCAAAAGTCCATAACCATAAACCATCCGAAAAACTAATAGGGAGCATTTGAACATATCCATACACTCCATCTAGCAGGAAGTTTCAAAATACTTGCATTTTTACTCAACCTAAATTTAAAATAAGAAATTCTACATAGGAGTAAAATGATATAAAAACATCAAAATAAGAATGAAATAATTTAAATTCTCAAAATAGGATTTTGATGACTGACAGTGTGGTGGATTCGTGGCGGTGCGGTGGTGGACTACCCGTCAATAGTGGTCAAGTATGGCGTAGCATATCTCAATGTGGTGGTGGCGTCACTACAAGAATTCACACAATTTGCTACACAAAGTATGGGATGGATAAAAAAAATTGTTGCAATTTGCGACAACGTCCAAAGGCTTTCTATTTTGTGACGGGCACAATATTTTTGTCTAAAGGCTTATCTAGGTTCAAAAAAAAATTAACGGGTTTGTGTTTTGACGAAATATTTTTGTGATTGACCTTGAATTGTTTAAATTTATTATTGTGTGAATTGTTTGGATTCAAATTGTGGCTCGTGGACAATGGTGCATCACATCATATAACAGGGATGCTATCGTGTTTGACTGACATAGTGTAGAGGCCTCCTTGCACTATAAGCTTGCCCGATGGGGCTCATGTGCTAGCAAATTCTTGTGGTCGGGTGCAAGTGTCCCCTTCTTTAATTTTACACAATGTTCTTTATGTTCCTAATTTGAAGTGCAATTTGATATCAGTGAGTGACGGTTGCTTTTCTTCGAGGGAGCACCAAACACTGGCAGTGCCGCACAACCCAGGGATTTCCGAAACAAAAGAACAAAAGTGAAGCGACGATGTACTCCTTTGCCGATCGGAAAACACATGAGATCGGAAAACACAGGGGAGACTCAGACGCACGAGCCAAGGGGTTTGGCTCCAGTACATGTAGAAATTGGTGAAAAACCGATGTGAATTTCATTAATTGTGAACTGATATAAATACAAGTACAGCAATGGGTCTGGCCCAAAATGCTACAGTAAAACTTATATACAGATATTCGCTAACAATATCGAAACAAATACATATACATTCGCATTTGTATTTGTTTTTTTCAAATTCTAATAAATATTTATATTTTTATTCGTATTGATTTTTTCAAATACGAATCATTGTTTTCGAATACGAATCACGAATCGAATCAAAATTATTTGTTTGTTTTACAACCTCATGTGTATCTCTGCTTGTTATTACTCCATCTGTCCCAAAAAGTTTGTCTCATTTTGACTAAAGTGATAAAATAAGGAGAGATATTTTGGTATTGACTTTCCAAAAATACCTTTGATGTGATGGGTAAAAATAGGATGTGATGGATAGATTATTGGGAAAAAGGTATAATGAGATAAGCAGTGTATGATAAAGTAAGGGGTAAAAGTAGTTTTTTAATAGAAATGGAACGAACTTTAAGGGACACAATTTTTTCGAAACGTGACAGACTTTTTGGGACGGAGGGAGTACAAGAAAATATCAAAATTGCAACGGACACATTACAACATACATTTTTCTGTTGCAAAACTGAAACAACAATTTCATTTGCAACACAATTATTACGCAATGGCCTTGTTTGCAACAGAATTATTGCGCAATAGATTTTTTTTACAAATTCAACAATGCATAAGTTGTTGCAAACATTGATTAGGCCGTTGCAAACATTGAATAAGCTGTTGCAAACATTCTACAATAGAAATGTCGTTGCAAATTAAATGTCCATTGTGTTGGGAAAATCACCTCAATTTTCTAGCGGAAGCAATTAATAATTTTCCCATCTTTGTGTTGTCAAAATGGGCAAAATCATATGACCGATCAAGAATAGCAAACACAACAACAAACAATCAATCAAACGATAAACGAACACCAAGATTTAACGTGGAAACCCCAAATCGGGGAAAAAACCACGAACCCTTCCACTAATCACCAAGAAAAATCAGTGGGTACACCAAGAATCCTCTCTAAATCAATTAGAGGTTTACACAATCATCAAGCAACAACTTGGAACACCAAACAACAATAATCTTCACTCAAAAGTGAGAAAACCCATACAAAAATGCAGCAGCAAACAGAGGCAGTTTTACCGACATCGAGAGGTCAAAACAACAATCCCACCGTTGGATATGAAGAAGAGGATGTGAGGAACAACATACTAAAATTTCATCCGGATCGGAGCTCGTTTGGTCATCGATCGAAGCACAAAACCAGGCTGCACCTCTCTTTTTCTCCCTTCTTCCTTCTCTCGGCTCTCTCTATTTTTCCTCTCTGTTTCTGCGGCTGTGTTGGC
>OOIL02000670.1:553996-585945 GCA_900332095.2 Cuscuta campestris
TTTCCTCTCTGTTTCTGCGGCTGTGTTGGCTGCCTTTCTGCCCGTGACCAGTCAAAACAAAGGCTTTGCCTTTTCTACAAAGTGGCAGCCCCAAAGGTAAGTGGTAGCCCCCACCACTTTGACCCATTTCTTTCTTTATTTTTCTTTATAATAATAATAATAATTAATATTATTATTATTATAGTAACCAACTCTAAACCAATTACATTTTTAACTAGTTTAGGAACTCCTTCCTCCATGTAGGAGGGATACCCCAAGAAATCTCCCCCTCACTCCTACATGGGGGTAAACTCAATGGTGATAAATATCAAACAAACCTTTCACAACCAACTGCGCCAAATCCGTAGGTTGTGAGCATCGCTCTCTTCTCTTCAACTTGAACACCCGATTTCTCTTGGGTGCTCGCTTGCTTTCATGCAACTTTACCAGGGGATGACCACGTCATCAAGCAAGGATATAACTCCATCTCGCTTGGCTTGAAACCATGGGTGCACCTTCATCACTTTTTCCCGGTAGCAAACTCTCTCAAATTTTCCCATTTGAGGATCCCTCTGTGGCGGAACTCCATGCTCAATATGAGGTGGCTCAAGTACATCGCTATCACGAGCAACATCATCACCACACACATTGCTCTCCATCTTCTCCCCCATGATCTGATTGAATGGTAGGAAAAGGAATGTCGTCTTCAGGGAGGATACTCTGACAACTCTCAATCATGTGATCAAGCCTCTTGTGCAATAAATCCGTGGAGGGCGCATTGTTCTGATCTCCTCTACACATCTTTGCTTGCATCACGTAAAGCCTGTTCTCTTTCTTACCTCGGGCCACGATCAAAGAACCTTTGGTGAGCTTCCACTTTCCTTCACCAAGGCGGCTAACATCTCCGTCAAGTCCTCCAGCTGAAATGAGGTTGAACCGAAACTCTGGAACATGTCTGACATCTCTGAGGGTCAACCTACAACCAGTGTTGGTCTTCAAACAAACAGTGCCCATCCCAATAATCTTAGATGATTTGTCACCCTTTCCCATCTTTACATAGCCAAAATCACCGCTAGTGTAAGACGAGAAGAACTCCCGATGAGGTGTGAGATGACATGAGGCACCTGAATCAATGATCCAAGTACAATCCTGAAAAGCAACATCAAAGTTAGTGTCATCACACACGAAGAATAAATCATCCGCATCTACAAGGGCTGCTGTGTCTTTCTCCTCTTTCTTCTCAGAAGTCTGACCATTTTCCTCTTTCTGCTGGGCTTTATCTCGCTTCATCTTCCTGCACTGAGATATCTTATGACCCGGTTTATCACAATAGAAGCATTTCACTTCGCTTCTTGATTTAGATCTCCCCCTGGAGTCAAAGTCCCTATGTCTGTGTCTTCCACGACCCTCTGCCTCAGCAACATGAGCCTGATCTGAATAGCTGGAGGAACTCAGATCTCTTCTCCTAGCTTCTTCGTTCAGCAGACTCGACTTCACAACATCCATTGTGAGCTTACCCTCTGGAGCAGAATTGCTAAGTGATACAACCAAGGTCTCCCAGCTTTCTGGCAACGAGCTGAGGAGCAACAACGTCTGCAATTCATCATCTAAAACCAATTTCATAGAAGACAATTGGTTAATCAATCCCTGAAAATCATTCAAATGCTCTACCACACTATGCCCATCCCTGTAATCAAGTTTCACAAGTCTTCTCATAATAGAGGCTTTATTCAGGGCATTTTCTCTCTCATACATGCATTTGAGTTTCTCCCACAGTTCATAGGCGTTGGTATCATTAGCAACATGCTGAAACACACTATCATCAATGAATTGCCTAATCATTCCCACAGTTTTCCGATTAAGCAATTTCCAAGTACTTTCTTGTTTACCACTTGGCATCTCCTTATTCAGGATCGGTTCATGCAAATCCTTAATATATAAAATATCTTCCATCTTGGGTTTCCAACTTTGATAATTGGAGGAGTTCAATTTAATCATTCCCCCAAAAACAGCTTTATCCTCCATTTTAACAACACAAGAAAATCACCCAAAAATATCAACTCAAGCTCTGATACCAATTGTTGGGAAAATCACCTCAATTTTCTAGCGGAAGCAATTAATAATTTTCCCGTCTTTGTGTTGTCAAAATGGGCAAAATCATATGACCGATCAAGAATAGCAAACACAACAACAAACAATCAATCAAACGATAAACGAACACCAAGATTTAACGTGGAAACCCCAAATCGGGGGAAAAACCACGAACCCTTCCACTAATCACCAAGAAAAATCAGTGGGTACACCAAGAATCCTCTCTAAATCAATTAGAGGTATACACAATCATCAAGCAACAACTTGGAACACCAAACAACAATAATCTTCATTCAAAAGTGAGAAAACCCATACAAAAATGCAGCAGCAAACAGAGGCAGTTTTACCGACATCGAGAGGTCAAAACAACAATCCCACCGTTGGATATGAAGAAGAGGATGTGAGGAACAACATACTAAAATTTCATCCGGATCGGAGCTCGTTTGGTCATCGATCGAAGCACAAAACCAGGCTGCACCTCTCTTTTTCTCCCTTCTTCCTTCTCTCGGCTCTCTCTATTTTTNGGCTGCCTTTCTGCCCGTGACCAGTCAAAACAAAGGCTTTGCCTTTTCTACAAAGTGGCAGCCCCAAAGGTAAGTGGTAGCCCCCACCACTTTGACCCATTTCTTTCTTTATTTTTCTTTATAATAATAATAATAATTAATATTATTATTATTATAGTAACCAACTCTAAACCAATTACATTTTTAACTAGTTTAGGAACTCCTTCCTCCATGTAGGAGGGATACCCCAACACATTGCAGATAATTTCACTTTCCGTTGCAAATGTCGTGTATTTTTCTTTATTCATGTAATATATGTGTTTTTTAATTAAATATCTTTTTTGGGTGCTTTCATTTCTTACAATATAAAAAACAAAAAAATTAATAAGAAAAAAATGAATATAAGGGAAAAAATACTAATACCGAAGTAAAATAATAATAACAAAATAATTTTTTATTATTTTGTCTTAATAGTCTTAATATTTTGTACTCCCTATAAATAATTGTACGTTCCTGGGCCACAACCACAAGCTTGAGCTTTGGGTTGAGTTGGTTCCTTGACATGGTATCGAGCCTCGTTGACTAATAGGTCACAGATACGAAACTCAGTGCCACCTAATTTTAAAAAAAATTAAGGTTTCACGTGCAAGGCTCGAAAAACACTACGCTTGCACGTGAGGGGACGTGTTAGAATATAAATAACTGTTCTTGGGCCACAACCACAAGCTTGAGCTTTTGGTTGAGTTGGTTCCTTGACACTCCCTCCGTCCTAAAAGGTTCTTCCCATTCTGTTTACAAGATTTGACCGACTTTCTTTTAATTCAATTTATTTGATTGTAGATATAAAATCAAAAAATAAATTTACAGATTTAAGAACTACGGAGTACATCAAAAGTCTACAAACTAAAAGGTGATGACAAGACTATATTATTTAATCAAATAACTAACAAAAATATGTAAAGAAAGTGACTAAAATTTGACCATGTGAATAATAACTGAGAAGAACGTTTTAGGACATATGGAGTAGTAAGTAAATGATAGAATTTAATTCGAATGAAATTATTTATGAAAATAGAAGTATTATCATTAAATGTGACACTATGTGAAATTGTGAATACAACGCTTGAGTGTTGATTTGGAGTGGCCGGAGTGATATATCTCAACGGGTATCTCCGTAAATATGTCTTCCGTGGCTCCCTAGTTGTCCGAGGCAGTGACTCCACATACTCCCCATATTCTTTACCTACAAATTAAACTTTCCTTTTTCTTTTTCGCTCATTTCGCAGTATCGTGTGGCCGGGAATTGGACTTCTTTGGTTCAAAATGCAGTGTGGTGAAAAGGAGTATTTCACTTTACCCTTTCTATATTAAGTATGCACGTACTTGAATTGGCCAATTTCCCATTATGGTTCTGTTTCTTTTACCCCTTTTAACGTGAATATCTATATCTTGTGTGGAAAACACCACTCATAGAGAGATGGTTAATTGGTTGACACGGACTGTTCCGAAACAGTCAGTTCCCGATCCAACCACAAGCTGGAACTAGCGACGAGATGGGCTGCCGCTCCGGTCGTTCTTTGGTTTGTTTTTGGTTTGTATCTCCATTCGTCTGGTCGGCTCCGGTTGTTCCCCTTTTGTTTATAACATTTGCTTCAATTTTATTTTCAATTAAATCTGGAGTGTATTTTAGTATAAGTCTAAATTTTAGGGATACAATTTATATCCTTCATACATTTTTATTGATTATTTAATAAAATAAAATATTTTTGACGCATCTTATTTTGAAGAATTTTTTACGTAGTTTTTAAATATGTTGATTTTATTTTTATTTTCATACCAATATTTAAATAAAATGAATTGAAAAAATTTGATATTTTACTTTATTTTGCAAAATGTGTCAAACATTTTGGGCCAAAGATAGTACGAGTATATACATTTGAGACTCAAATACTTAATAAATTTAGGGAAATGCTAAGGGTACACCAAAGGTGTATCCCAAATATTATACATGTACTATCTCAAATGAATGGAGTCTAGCTAATAAATTAAACGCCACATAATATGTCCACTATTATGCCACATGTATACCATGTACTCTCCCCCTCTCAAATTATAATGTCTATTCACTATACACAGGGTCAAACTTTATTTACTTTCTTTTTCTATTTTCGTTAGCAATTTGATAAAATAAAGTACTATTGTCACTACTAGTTTTGTAGATCTTTTGATGTAGTTTTTAATATGTAATTTTTATTTTTTTTAACTCTATACCATTTGTCATATAAAATGATCTAAAAATAATTTCAGTTAAATATCGTAAACCGAAACAGGCACTATAAATTGGGACGGAGGGAGTATTAAATTTATGGAAAATGCTAGGGTACACCAAAGGTGTCCACTTTTGGCCTCTTTTTTTAATTCTAAATATTATAGATTTAATAAAACGTTAAATTTAGTAACTATCCCTCTTTTTGATTTCGTTACTTAAAGTACTTAAATTTAGAGTGAAATAATTGATACCCCGAAAGCAGAATTACTTGAACCAGCAAATTTATTTATATGGTGATGGTGTAAATATAGATGGGTGGATTGACCGAGTTTGACCTGGACACTCGACCCGTAATATAAAACACACAACAAGAACACAAAGTATGACCTAGACCGGGTAAATCTCCTCAGTCCGAAATATATTTCTTACTCTGTCTCAAGAGTGTACTAGTTTTTAGTGAGAGAAAGAATGGATCCCCTCCTCTATCAAATATCATCATATTTATAGAGGAGGATTTGTGACCTTCCCCTGTTCATCCATGGACAAAATAGGAAGCTCGTGGGAAGGTCACTGTAGATAATGGAAGCACTGTACAATCATGGACTTGTTACTAATACAACCAAAAAGCATTGTTCAATCAAAGACTAAAATGGATATTCTCAATCCAATCAACCCTGCAAAATGACAAACATCCCTTTCACTGTGTGCCTCGTGATGGATGAGCGGCGGGGTGTCCCCTCGACCTCTGACGTGGTTCACCATGCCTAAGAGACTGGACCAATCACTACAAGAATTAGACGGAATTGCAAGAGCAATTTCTGTTGCAATTTTTGTATTATTCCGTTGCTGATGATGATTGCAACAGATTTTCTGTTGCACATTTGCCGTTGCAAAAACCATTGTTGCAAATTCATTTCTGCAATGGATTTTCCGTTGCAAAGCATTGCATCGGAAATTTGCAACAGAAATTATTGTTGCAGAATTTTGCTACAGAAGAATTGCAACGGAAATGTCGTTGCTAATGTTTGCAATGGAAATTTAGTTGCAACATAATGCAACGAAATTTTGCAACTCTTTTTTTCGTTGCAAAATATTGCATCGGAAAAATGCAACAATTTTTCCATGGCTAAGATTTACAACCAAAAATAGTAACATCTTGAGTGCAACGGGCTATTCAGTTGGAGAAGCTGAAAAGAACCACGGTGTACTACGTGCATACTCAATTTCATACCAACTTAACTATCAAATGTAGCGGGGATACTCAAACATACTCAAACACATGTATTCCGCAAAACAAGAATTTCAACATTTTCTATAAAACAAAATAAAACTTCATGTACTTTTCAAACATCTCAATAATAATATCTATTATTGTACGTTAAAAATTTAAACTATTAACTAACATATCGGTGCACTTCCATCGTCATCAGCTACGTCCTCTACGGGGAAAACGATCTCCAAACAATCTCTACTCCACCCTATCCTGTTCTGCACTAACATATATTTCTTGTTCATATTTTTTCTTGAAATCATCAGACTCGCTATCCTGTGTGTAAATAAACAAAAACATTTTAATTAAAATATGTCCATTGAATGCATATGCCAATAATTTAAAATGGAGAAAAATAATTACGAGAAATACATAAAAAACCAGCACAAGAACAAGGAAATCCACTTCCATCCCAAGAAAAAAATTCAAAGGACTACCTTTCATAATAGGCCAAAACAAGATTACTTTCTGTTTGAAAACTAATTACTACTATCACATTCTACATACACACTTGTATCCTAAAGAAAACTAAACAAGAATTTTAATACTCCGTATCAAACTATCAAAGTTACGGGGCTTAGTAAGACATGCATTATTCAAACTATCAAAGAATCAAACATTAATTATATGATTATATTTACTGTCATAATATATCATCGCCCTAAGTCCAACACCATGCAATATTTTTGAACTTAAATAAAAATACCTTGTGCCACACTGACATAATATTTTCGTGGGTCTCTATTCTCCTTTGAGTTTGTTTTTGTCTCTTGTTTCCCTTATGTTGCCCATCTACAAACAATTTCAAAAAAAAACTTATTTATAGTGGTCTAAAAATGTCTCATCAATCAAAATCCTTAAATCATTAATAAAAATGCTTATTAATATATTTTTCAACAAAAGTAAATAAAAAGCAAAAGGGGAGGACCGAACCAAAGCCCTCCGAAAACTCAAAGACCAACATCAACCAAACCACGTGTAAAATACATAACTAACCATTCATTATAATAGTAGATACTTTGACCCTAAAAAGCTCAAGAATATCCAAGGGTGCTCTACGCAATATCAACCATCAATTTGTGTGGACTCTCCAAAGATCAAGCCCAGTAATACAACCAAATCTGCAATAAATTGCCAAAGTAATAAAAAAACTTATTGTCTTCTGATGCTAAGTTAAAACAAAAATGCAGCAAGAAAACCACCAATGCCAATGCACAAAAACTCAGCATTAATTCAGACTCACACATCAAGATTTCCTTATTTCAATTCATACTTCTAGAAAATAAGTTTATGAATTTCAGTGGTAAAGGATTTGCTTCAAAACCCACACATCAAACCAAGTAATGCAAACCTACGCATTTCTATTCATATCAGAGTAGAGAATCCATCTGGATCTATTCAAACAACATTTTTGACTAATATAATCGCAAACTCAGATTCAAATCACACAAATAATGGAGAAATCGAACACACAACAGGGCTAGGAAAGCTTAGAACCAAATCTCAATATACCAGACACAAACCAATTGAAAATCACGAATCAATCTCAGATCTTGAACTAGAAACACAATACAATTCAATCAAACTATTAATTTAAGATTTAGAGTACGTCACCCTCGAAGAACCGTTCAAAATCAAGCTCGGTTGTGCTTGGTTTGGTGCGATTAACCGATGGAAAACTATCCCAGATCGTGTTTTCTCCGAGTGGTGGCCGGGGTGCGTCTCTTGCGACTCGCCGGTAAACGCGGGCGATGGAGGCGTTTAACCGGCGAGGAAACCCTCGCTCTCGCTCTCCTCTCTCTCTGTTGTTTTCTAGCTCTCGTAAAAAGTTAAGGTCAAAAAATGAATGAATTTTTTGGTCCCTCTTCCCCCCCTTTATTTTTATCTTTAAATTAGTCTCAAACTCAAAAAAGTGACTTTGGGGAATAACATTTATTCAAATAATCTAAATTGAATAAAAACATTAGATTATGTTTTAATATATGTTTTATATGACTGTGTTTTGGGGAATAACATTTATTTATTTTAAAAATATATTTCCTTCCTTTATTAAAATTACTTACACTTTTTCTAATTTTCCAGATCCCATAAAACACTTTTTCTAACTTTATTTCCTATTTAGGTAATGAATATGTGTCTACCAACAATTCTCAATATTTTAAACAAATTTAGTTTTAACCACATATTCTGAATTTTTACTCTCTTTTAACAAGTTTCTTAAGATTTGTGACATCAAAGTGTCACCAATTTTATAGGAGAAAGAGTACACTATTATTTTGTACTCATGTTTTTATTCAAATAAATCAGTCATTCAATCTTTTTAATAAGTTTCAATTACATTTTTTTAAAATTTCAAATTAATTTATTTTTTTTGTTTCATTTTTACTTTCAATTTATTTTAAATTCATTTTTGTCTAATTTGAAAAAAGTAAACTAAATTATACCCCGTAATACTCAGTATGTATTTTATATAATTGTGTATTTGTGTAGATGTGATAATAATTATTTATTTAAATATGTATACAATTAATTTGCAGCCAAACAACTAAAAAAGTCAAATTAGTAGAATAATTTACATTCAAATTTATTTATTCGCAATTTAAAATTTACATATGCATCAAAAATAGTAACATATAAGTTTGAAATACAATAATTCTGAAATACATGTAGTCAAAATTATAACATTACAAGTAAAAAATATGTAGTAAAAAATATTATTTTAGCAACAGAATTAAAGCAACTGATTCGGCCGTTGCAATTGTTGAATAAGTTGTTGAATAAGTTGTTGCGGATAGTCTGCAACATAAAATCTGTAGAAAATATCTGTTGCAGATCATTCCCAGAAAAAGGCGCCAACCTCCCGCCAAAATTGCAACAGATAATTTTCCTTTTCGTTGCAAAAAATTCTGTTGCGAAATAATTCTGTTGCAAACAAAAATTCTGTTGCAATTCTGCAATGGAATTTTATCTGTTGTAATGTTTCCGTTGCAAATTTGATATTTTCTTGTAGTGAATGTTAGCCAAGTAAAGTGATATGACCGGTCACCTTCTCTCAAAGGTTACCCGGTCATTTCTTGCGCTCAACCCGTCTTTTTGATCTTCCGGAATATCCTTCGTAGCATAAGGTGATATTTTGGCTATCGCCCAAAATGTGACCGGTCACTTTTTTAGTGGAAGTGACCGGTCAACTTTTGACCCGTCCCAATCGAAGAGTTAACCTCATTTGGTGATTGATAAAAGTGACCGGTCATACTTTGACCTGTCCCTTTCGGTTGTCCGGGTCGGGTATAGGGATATACCCATCATATGGGATGAAGCATGTATGATGAATTGATTTGCTTTTGATGCATTGGATCACATAATGAGAGACATCATGTGGTTCTCTAATAGTCTATACTATATTTAAAAAAAGGAGAATTCTCGATTGCATTTTCACGCCTAAACGTTTTAGTCACAAAAGGTAAGTGCTAAAACTTGAAATGATAAGTGTCGTGTATAAGGTAATCTCACAATTATTTACTCTCTCACTTTTCTTTCATAGTTATTAGTAATTATTAATTATTATAGTACCGTGTAATAATAATAATAATAATAATAATAGAAAAGGTAACATGTGAAACTTTAATATTAATATGATAATAATATGATACCGTGTAATAATAATAATAATAATAATAATAATAATAATAAACATAATAATTATTATTGGTATCGTGTATAATAAAAAAGGTAACATGTGAAACTTTAATTAATTATTAATTAATAATAAGGTAATTTCATACCTTATAAATTTTGGTACCGTAATAAAAAAGGTAACATGTGCAACTTGAATTATTAATTATGAATAAGGTAATTTCATACCATACAATTTTTGATACCGTGTATAATAAAAAAGGTAACATATGAAAGAATAATAATAATATGGTAATAATATCGTTTCGTATAACAATAATAATCATAATAATAACATAATGGAGGAAGGTTCGGGTGACATTAGTGTCTCATGTCATTCATTCTATGACATGAGCCTCGATTGAAGCACCTACGGTGCCCCGTTCGAAAAATTGATGGTTCCTACTCTCCCATACACCCCGGTAAATCCCTCAACCCCGATCCGACCCAAACCGACCACCCCACCCCCTCCAATTGCACCCCACAAAATATAGTTGACTTTATAGTCAAAATATGACTTTAAAGGCGACTACATTTTGTGGAGTACAATTGGAGGGGGTGGGGTGGCAAGTTTGGGTCGGGACGGGGTTGGGGGGTTTACCTGGGTGTTTGGGGGGGAGGGTAGGAACTATTAATTTTTCGAACGGAGCACCATAAATACCCCGGGTCATCCTATGACATTAAAATTCAATGTCACTTGAACTGGGGTGAATGTTATAATAATAATAACAACAATAAAAATAATAATACTAATAAAGGTAAGTTAGTTTTGTGCTATTACCATGTACTCCCTCCGTTCTCAAAAACACTTCCTCTTTCATTTTTTCCACTTCCAACAAAACACTTCCCCTTTCTATTAAAAAACCACTTTTATCCTTACTTTTTCATACCCTACCTATCACATCATATTTTTTCTCTAATAATCTATCCATCACATCTTACTTTTACGCATCATATCAGGGGCAAAATTGGAAATCAACTATAATTTAACACTTCCTTATTTTTGCCCCCAAATCAAATGGGAAGGGTTTTTCCAAACGGAGGGAGTATAAAATAATTGAAAGTGTTGACTTGGTTTAGAAAAAAATGTATTCTCAAACCTTATTTTTTTTTTTACCAAAATTATAAATTATAAAATTAATTATTAATTATTAATAAGATAATTTCATACCTTATAATTTTTGGTACCATGTAATAAAAAAGGTAACATGTGAACTTTGATTATGAATTATTAATAAAGTTTTTCAAAAATATTATTAATAAGGTAATTTCATACCTTATAAGTTTTCATACCATGTATAATAAAAAAGGATAACATGTGAAAGAATAGTAATAATAACAATAACAATAATAATAATGAGGCCGGTTCTAGAGCCACTGGAATCCAGTGGCTACGGAAGCCACTGCCTCCCTACGGAGATCCGTTCATGAAATTGATGATTCCTATCCCCCCTAACCCCTCGGTAAACCCCACGCCAAGTCTCGACCCAAACTACTCCCCTCACCTATGTCAATTGCACCTTGCAAGTGTAATTGACTCTAAAGTCAAAATTTTTGACTTTACACTTGCGAGGTGCAATTGACGTAGGTGGGGGGGAGTAGTTTGGGTCGATACTTGGCGGGGGGGTTTACCGGGGGGTTAGGGGGTAGGAATCATCAATTTCATGAACGGAGCTCCGTAGGGGGGCAGTGGCTTCCGTAGCCACTGGATTCCAGTGGCTCTAGAACCGGCCTCATAATAATATGGTACCTGAAGAATTAATATTTTCCAATGATAATTACAGAGATTCCGCCTCCCCTTATAACCATATAGGAGGGGTAAGAATAAGGAAACAATATTAAAAGAAATCAACCTATATAGCACTCTAACTCATCTAATACTACGCATTTAGCACTGCTTATTGTTGTTTACCAAATTAGCTATTTATGTTGTCAATCTCTGCCAATCATACCCTTTATGTTGTCAATCCCTTTTATCTATCTCACTATCAATTGTTTCAATTCCTCTTTCAACTCATATATCAAATTCGGACTCACATAATGTATACTTTGTGAATAGTGGCATAGTACTTTTTTTATCAAATTCTTTCTTCAATCAATTAAATGTAGTTTTGAATAAATATATATAATAAAAATACGATATATCAAAATTATATCATAAAAATATGCCAATTATAAATACTTCCTTCATCCCAAAATAGGGCTCTTATTCGATTTACGATGTTTGATTGAAGTTATTTTCAAATCAATATAAGTAAAAATTGGTGTATAATTAAAAACATTTATATTAAAAAAACTACATAAAAAATTCTATAAACAAGGGGTGACAATGGGACTTACATATAAAACTACCAATGTTATAAATTATTATTTGACTTTCATATTGTGCAAACAGCTTGTGGTTGATTTTATAACAATAGGGTTTTACCATGAAAGAGATCGTTATGAAATGTGTTACTCAATATGGTGGCTATAAATATTTTGGCAATACGGATTGATCATGTTCAGCAAACACTTTCTGGCAGTGAATTTGTCTTCTATATATAATGTGGCAGACAAGAGTGAAAATATGACAGTGTATAAAAGTTCGCTGCCTAAACAAATTTATATGTACTTCATTAACTTCCATTAATAATATGGCAGTGAAATTAGACATACATATAAAACTGCATGCCAATGTTATGAATTACGAATTGAGTTTCGTATTGTACAAAAGCCATGTGCTTCGTTCTATGACTATTGGGTTTGAACATTCAAGAGTTCGTTATGGAAACGTGTTACTGAATAGGGGCTGATATTTTTTTGACAATGTGGAATAATCAACTTCTAGCTACACTTTTTGGAAATGTCCAATGACCATGTTTGCCTAGTGTGTTTTGGTCAAATGGGATTTATATCTAAAAATACCAATGTAATAAATTATTCATTGAGTTCCATTGGAAGCGGATACAAAAAAATCACCAAAATGACTAGTGCTTGAATAACTTTAATAAACAAAGTATAAAGTGTAAGCTCAAAGATTTTTGGCAGTGTGGAATGCTTGTGATCTAGGTATACTTTTTGGCCGTGTGTTGTGTCCTATGTTTTGGCCAGTGTGCTATGTTGCACAATTCTACATAATGTTGCAGTGTATGCTGCTTACAAAGTCTTAAAATTTACAACATAATACCTTCCATTATCCATTTCTTTTTAGTACCACATAAATGAAATTGAACATATGTCTAATACTAACATCTTCTAACATTATACAAAATCAAAAAAGACCAAAAAAAGCCAAGCCCATGTTTGGCCAGTGTGTTTTGGTGTAATAGATTATTCATGAAATCAGTCATACATTTTTGAGCAGTGTGGAATTCATAAATGAAAACAGTCATATACATTTTTGGCAATGTGGAATTCATACATGAAAACAGTGTGGAATTCATACATAAAAAGAGCTATACATCTTTTTGGGCAGTGTGAAATTCATGCATGAAAATAGTCATACACTTTTTGAGAGTGTAGAATTTATACATGAAATCACTGCCACATAAATCAATGGACATTACACTACAACATGAAATTAAGGAACACAATAATACATTTACACACTGCCGTAAGATATAACAACATATATCCATCCTACACTGCCACATTAAATACTCACATATAAAAAACTACACTGCCACAACACAATTACGAGTGAACAACCACACTGCCCAAAAAAATCACATTTTTTGGCAGTGCATAATGAACATTTGCTATTTAATTAAAGGTCAAAATCGGAATCACATGTACGAAACATATAGCACTGCTATTTAGAGTATTTTAGTGCTCTAAGAGTGTTATTTTGGTTTTTCTCCCATATTAATTGTGGATGTAATGCCCCACAAACCGGCCTAATATCTAGCCAACATTTTAAATAAATAAATAATATTTATTTATTGAGACTCATTATTTTAAATAATAAATTTTGAGATTTCGAACTCTTAAAATAGACTTCGATAGTTAATGTATTTTAATAACGGGCCTTTCAACATTAATTAATTAAATAAATTAATTAATGATTGAGACGGATCTGGAAGTTTGAAAATAAAGTTTTTAGAAAAATATTTTGAAGATATTATAAATTTAGTTTTGACGGGTTATTTCCGAAAACGCAATCGATTTTTCAATTCGGATCAGTTCAGGGGGGGAAACGTGTACCGTTCAGGGCAGACTTTACACAACGGAGTGGAATTTAGGGAGGTAACTCCCTAATTAAAACCCCACGACACTCCTTCTCCCTCTCCCTACCATTTATTTCCCATTTACTCCCATCATTATTTCTCCATTATTCCCTTTCTTTATAAGCCCATTCGCCCCTTCATCTCCACCACACTTTGTAAGCCCCAAGCACTCAACACTCATCTCCTTCCCTCTCCCCCTTTGTGTTCGGCCAAGGCAGCCAGGCGAGGAGACCTTTCCGGCGAGAAGGAGAAGAAGAAGGAAGAGGAAGGAGGTGCTGATTTTTGGAAGCAAAATCCCGTCAGTCCACTTTGGGCAGAATTTCGACAATCTTCAACTCAGTTTTTGGTCATGGTTTCTTGACCAAAGTTGTAGCCCTGCAAGTCGGTGAACCACAGCCACAAACGGTTTGTCAATCGGACGAGTAACGAAGGCGATACGGCCGTTTTACCAAAATTGGTCCAGTGGCGACGGAAAACGCGAGATTTGCAACTTCCGCCCCCATTCTTGTTCCATCTCATCCAATCCACTATTCATTTGGTGCGTGCCGACTCTTCACAACCCCTATAACGTATTCACAAGAAGAAACAGAACTCAAGAAGCCATTTGGAAATCGGAAGGTTAACGGTTTGACGACTATTCGTTGACGTTGATTCGTTCGGTTCCTTTAAACGTTGTGTCGTATTCGAGGTATGTACACCCTAGATATAACGGAGGAATCTTCAATATATTTATATGCAAATACGTTTGTTGTTATTTGTATATAGATTCATATCATGTTATATTCTTGATCTATTAACGTTCCGTAGAAAACAACGAGGATTAGAAACCGTTATGAAATCAAGCAATTACACAAAGGCTAGATGGATGTTTGACTCAATCGTAAACGATATGAACTTTGAAGTAAAATTAGTAAAATGGTTAGGCTTGAGGAAATACTATTGAATATCGTAATAGCATCACTTGATACGTATAGGTGTATTAAATGGATATATAAATGAAAACGTTGGCAAACACCTAGACTATATTTAGAAGATTACATGAACACGTAAATCCATTCCTAAATATATGTGTTTTACATGTATGAACATATGTGTGTTTGTTGTTTTATATGCTCAACTACTTGGCATAACCTACGTTGAATCCGTATGATTGTAGTCTTCTCGCTATAAAGATATGTGGTATGAGACTTGTTGAAAAAGAAATCATCTAGAAATTCATTTGGAATTTAGAGGAACTCAATATTTAGGTATATTTTTAAATATTATATGTTCATTATAATTTTCAAAAGGTTGAACGTAATTCGATAGACGAAAGTAGAACCCGAGTACTGTGATAGTAGACTGTCAAGTTCTGATAATCTATTATCAAGGGCTGCTAAACTTTGATAGTCGATTATCACTAAGTGATAATCGATTATCAGAGGCTGCAGAAATTTGATAGTCGATTATCACTAAGTGATAATCGATTATCAGGGGCTGCTGAACTTTTAGAAAGATCCGAAATCAAAGTGCTTTCAAGGTAAGAATCAATAATTGAAATATGGATTAAAAATCGAGACTTAGCTTTCAAAATAAGTCTTTAGGATCGTAAGTCAAGCATGCTCAGTTAAATCCAAAGGTGGTATACCATTCATAACATCATATCATCATTCTAGAAGCATGTCATAGGATCATGGCTTACTATCGCATACCGCATCAAGAGGTCAGGCTTAGTGCGCCTCTTCCGCGGGCCTGTCCAGGAGCCTTCGGGATCCAACGGGTTTCATCTCATCGCATACCGCGTCAAGAGGTCAGGCCTAGTGCGCCTCTTCCGCGGGCCCGTCCAGGAGTCTTCAGGATCCAACGGGTTTCATCAGGAGGGCTTGTGTATGTACATGGTAACTAGGCATTCAGTTACCATCCACAGTTTATAGGCTCCTTTCGGAGACTAAGGCGTTCCTCGGCTCATCTATCGCGTGGGGATGATCACCGAAGGGCAGGGGGTCCCTGCGCAGTCTAACTCATGCATCATGAATCATTTAGCATTATCATTTGTAAGTAACTATGCAGATCTTAATTATCAATTTGTATGTGGTATTGCAAAACGTACCGCACTTCATATCGAACATCGTCGACGACAAGGCCAAGGTATTTATATTTGGATAATATTCCAAAATTAATCTCTATGACATGCATACGTGTATCTTATATCTTGTGTTATCTACTATGCAACCATGAAGCTATGTGGCCAATGTGATGCATGGTATTTAAGTATAAATATGTTATCGATCTCTCGCGTTATCGTACCACTCAGCTTTATGCTGAGCGTACGCGTGTAGTCTTTTTGTCTACACGTAGGTTGAAGCACAGATTATGTTAACCACCCGGAGGACGAAGAGACGATAGGATGACAGGTTGACATGCATGATTTTCACAAGCATTGCATTTGATGTTTTTGGTTTGACCCACATCATTGTATTTGTATTATTTTAAGTCTTTTGCTATCTCCGACATTTGTAAAAGGATGGATCTGAATTTAGTATTTTGTATTTACATTTTTGTTTTATGAATTTTATTTAATGATTTGGAAAAAGTTTTAAAAATATTTCTCCCGTTTCACCTTAATTCCTATAATTCCGAGTTATACGAATTGGGGTGTTACAGTGGATCCTATACAAACAAGGAATCTACTATAAATAATAACAATAATAAATATGTAATATACACTTAACATCGTTAACACGCTACCAACTCCGTTGTTGACCTCCGAACTCCAAGGTTGTGTCGAAAGTCGGTGAAGATCAGTGATGGCAGCCCTTTGGTGAATATTTCTGCTAATTGAGAAGAGGATGGTACATGAAACACTCGAACTTGACCAAGCGCTAATTTATCTCTGACAAAGTTAATATCAACCTTGACATGCTTGGTACACTGATGCTGAACTGGGTTGGAAGATAAGTAAACGACACTGATATTATCACACAACACTACGATGGCTCGGCGGAGAGGTTGATGAAGTTCGAGAAGAAGATTCCGAATCCAACTGGTTTCAGCGACGGCATTTGCGACAGCTCTGTATTCAGCCTCGGCACTTGATCGGGAGGTTGTTCCTTGTCGCTTAGAGGACCATGAGACCAGGTTGTCCCCTAGAAATACACAGTAACTGGATGTGGAACGTTGTGTGTCTGGACACCCAGCCCAATCTGCATCAGAATAAGCCTGAAGAGAATCCGAGGAAGTGCGAGATAGAGTGATCCCATAAGTGGTGGTGCCCTGAAGATAGCGAAGAACCCGTTTCAAAGCAATAAGATGAGTCGTCTGAGGGGAGTGAAGATAGAGGCAGAGCTGCTGGACGACATAAGTGAGATCAGACCGAGTGAAAGTGAGATACTGAAGAGCACCAACAAGTGAGCGATAGAGAGATGGGTCAGCTACTAGTTCCCCATTAGTAGCGGACATTTTCCCTTTGGAGTCCACCGATGTAAAAATGGGCTTACAGTGGAGCATGCCTGCTCTATCCAGAATTTCGTGAGCAAACTGAGAACGAGACCGAAGAGGTTGTTTCCTTAGTTGGGTAGTGTTTTAGGTCTTAGATTATGTGTTAAAGAGTATATGGCATCTCTAAGGTTCATTCCCTTATCATCCTACCTTTAAAACACATTTTTTTTCCAGAAAACTTTTCGAATAAATTGAAAACTATTCGAATAAATCCCTGAAATTCTATTCTGACTTAGTTGAATAAATCCAGAACTAGTTGAATAAGTCAGATTGCAGTTTCACCAAAACTAGTCGACTAAATCTTGATTTAGTCGAATAGTTCGACAGTTCCAACTACCAAACGGCTAGTTTTTTGAATGCTTTTCATCCCTATCCACTCCCTAACTTTTATAAACTATCATATCTCGTGTTTTTGGCCAAGAATATACATTAGAAACACTTCAAGAACATATCTTTTGAATATCCAAAGAGATTCTACTCAATCCCCTCCTTATATCCAAGCAAGGCAATTGTTTTGATTGCTAAATCATTTCTTGCTTGAGTTTTTCCCTCATTGCTTGAGTCTTTGAGAGATATTGCCATATTCTAAAGGACTTCATTGTATTTGCAACAATCTACTCCGTGTTGGGAGAATTACTCGGTTGCGGTTTGTTTTCTTACTTTATTGTAAGGGATTTGTATTCTTGGTGTTGGGATTACACCAAGTGGTAGAAATCCTAACGGTTTGTGAAATCAAACGTTAGGTGGCAGAAATCCTGAGTTTTGTGAAATCAAAACTTCGGTGGTAAGATAAGAGGCTTGTGAAATCAAGTTCTCGAGTTGTATTCGGATTGTCAAACTCCGTTAAGTTTGACGGGTTAGTGAAGGCCTGGGCACAATTGCTTCGGGGACTGGATGTAGGCATTTAGGCCGAACCAGTATATATCGTGTGTGCATTGCTCTTATCCTTCACTTTATTTTGTTTGTGGTGCATTGATTTTATTGAATATTCGTGAAGAACGTTTCCGCGCAAAAAAACTGGTCTTTTGGGCAACACCCCTATTCACCCCCCCTCTAGAGGTGTGCGAGGCGTCTAACAATTGGTATCAGAGCTTGTTATTTTCCATAGCTTTACCGCAGGAAACAAGATCATGGCCGGAGGATTATTTCAAGCGGGAATATCCGAAGGACAATCCACTACTCGTCCTCCACTCTTTGACGGCACAAACTTTGCATATTGGAAGGAAAGAATGCGAATCTTTGTTCAATCCAATGATTACGAATCATGGATGGTCATCAAGTATGGAGACACATCTCCCTACAAGATCGTTGATGGAGTACGAGTGCCCAAGTTGGAATCCGAGTATGATGAAACGGATAAAAAGAATGTGATGCAAAATTCCAAAGCCATCAACTATCTTTATTGTGCGGTCAATCCGGATGATTACAGAAAGATTTTACGATGGAAAACCGCAAATGAAATGTGGAACAAGCTAGAAGTAACTTATGAAGGTACTACTCAAGTGAAGGATGCTAAAGTTGATTTATTGCTTCATGAGTATGAATTATTCTCAATGAAAGAGAATGAATGTGTTGATAGTTATTTTGAGAGATTCTCAAATATTATCAATAATCTTGACACTCTCGGAAGGCACTACACGGATAATGAGTTAGTTCGGAAAATCTTACGGTGTATGACTCCTGAGTGGAAATCCGAGGTTAGAGCCATTAGTGAAGGAAGGGACTACAACACCTTGACCTATGACACTCTACGGGGAAAGCTACTTGCCTATGAATCTTCTACGTTTTATCCTCCGGGAGACAACAAACAAAAGAAGTCCATTGCTCTAAAATCCACCAAGGAGATTGAAGAGGAAAATCAAAATGAAGAGTCAAGTGATGTAGAAGACAATCCCGAACTTGCTCTTGTTATCAAACGCTTCAACAAATTTGTCAAGAAAAATTTCAAGACTAGAAGGGACAAATCAAAGAAGGCAACACCACCCAAATGCTATGAATGTGGTGAATTGGGACATATCAAGCCCTATTGTTCAACATTGAAGCAAGACAAGGACAAGAAGAACAAGAAGAAACAAAAAGCTTATATTTCTTGGAATAATAGTGGATCATCCTCCGAAGCAAGTGATGATGAGGAAGAAACGGCAAATCTTTGTCTCATGGCAATAGAGGATGAGGTATCATCTAGTTCTTATTCTACTCCTTTATCTACTTCTGATGATTGTTTATCATTGGATGAGTTACATAGTGCATTTAGTGATCTTTATGGTGAATTTATCAAATCCACCAAAGAAGCTAAATTTGCCAAGGAAAATGTTATCTCTCTTGAAGCTAAAATAACCGAACTTAATAAAGAGATGGAATTATTAAAATTGGAGAATAAGAAACTTGGCAAAGTTAGTGTTGATTCACCTTGTGCACAATGTAAAATCCATGAAAAGGAGGTAGCTAGATTGCATGAGCATTTAGCAAAATATAATAAGGCTAGCAAGGACATGCACTTTATAGTTCAACAAGGTCAATATAATATAAATGGATTAGGATATAAATCTAAGGGACTTAAGAAAATGAACTTCGTAAAAGAAGGAGAAAGACCTTTGGATAAAAATAATTCTAGGGATAATTCACAACGAAAATTTATTAGTAATCCTAAGAAGACTCAATCTAGAATAGTACATACCTCCACTAATTCTAGGATGAGAAAATCTTATCAATATAGGAATTACGATACTCATAGGTTCACTAGAAAACCTAGACAATCTCCTAGAAATTCTAAGTTTGATAGACAACCTAGAAAGCACATCACACGTCCTAGAAACATGAACAACCCTAGTGTTAGGTGTCATTATTGTAATAAAGTAGGACACATCAAACCAGTTTGTTACACTAAGTATAGGAACTTGCTTCTAAGTCAAGATAATGTGATGCATAGTTCATATGCTTTTTATTATTGCCATAACACCCCTGGACCCAAAAGGTATTGGGTACCAAGATTTGCTTCGTAGATTCATTAAGGAAGGTGTGCTTGAACACTTCGACTTGAGTTGAAGTAGATGCGCCAAGCACATAATTGGGTGAAACATCAATTAAGGGGGAAGTTGATTCAATTTATTAATTCCAACTAATGTTGATTTATATTTTAGTTGGACAATGTGATATTATTTGTTTGTTTGATATCTATTTGCATGAGCATATATCTTTTTGCCCATCTCTTTTTGATAATGTCAAAAGGGGGAAGATGGTGTAGATATGCATATATTCAGGGGGAATTGTATTTGTGCATATCTAAATGGGGAAGATAGTATAGATTTGTATGTCTTTGTTTGATTTATAATGCAATACTTGAGGGGGAACTAGCTTTGGATGATGCATATCTCGTAATGGGTTTGTCATTATCAAAAAGGGGGAAATTGTTGGACAATGTGCTATCATGAATATGTATTTTTGCAATGTCCTTTGCCCATTGTCTTTTAGGTTTTGATAATGACAAAAGGGTGACAAAACATCATCATCATTTTGTGCATCAAGGCTAAGAATCAAAGCTACAAGAAGTTCAAATCCGTCCGTGAAGAAGGGACTTGAGCATCGGTGGAAGGAACGAGACCGAAGAGGTTGTTTCCTTAGTTGGGTAGTGTTTCAGGTCTTAGATTATGTGTTAAAGAGTATGGCATCTCTAAGGTTCATTCCCTTATCATCCTACCTTTAAAACACATTTTTTTTCCAGAAAACTGTTCGAATAAATTGAAAACTATTCGAATAAATCCCTGAAATTCTATTCTGACTTAGTTGAATAAATCCAGAACTAGTTGAATAAGTCAGATTGCAGTTTCACCAAAACTAGTCGACTAAATCTTGATTTAGTCGAATAGTTCGACAGTTCCAACTACCAAACGGCTAGTTTTTTGAATGCTTTTCATCCCTATCCACTCCCTAACTTTTATAAACTATCCTATCTCGTGTTTTTGGCCAAGAATATACATTAGAAACGCTTCAAGAACATATCTTTTGAATATCCAAAGAGATTCTACTCAATCCCCTCCTTATATCCAAGCAAGGCAATTGTTTTGATTGCTAAATCATTTCTTGCTTGAGTTTTTTTCTCATTGCTTGAGTCTTTGAGAGATATTGCCATATTCTAAAGGACTTCATTGTATTTGCAACAATCTACTCCGTGTTGGGAGAATTACTCGGTTGCGGTTTGTTTTCTTACTTTATTGTAAGGGATTTGTATTCTTGGTGTTGGGATTACACCAAGTGGTAGAAATCCTAACGGTTTGTGAAATCAAACGTTAGGTGGAAGAAATCCTGAGTTTTGTGAAATCAAAACTTCGGTGGTAAGATAAGAGGCTTGTGAAATCAAGTTCTCGAGTTGTATTCGGATTGTCAAACTCCGTTAAGTTTGACGGGTTAGTGAAGGCCTGGGCACAATTGCTTCGGGGACTGGATGTAGGCATTTAGGCCGAACCAGTATATATCGTGTGTGCATTGCTCTTATCCTTCACTTTATTTTGTTTGTGGTGCATTGATTTTATTGAATATTCATGAAGAACATTTGCGCGCAAAAAAACTGGTCTTTTGGGCAACACCTCTATTCACCCCCCTCTCTAGAGGTGTGCGAGGCGTCTAACAGTCTGATGCAAGAAAAGTCCCAATTTGGTGCGCTGAACATTGATGCCAAGGAAAAAATTAAGCTCCCCCATATCAGTCATGGCAAATTTCCCCCTTTAGTTGCTCCGTGATCTGAGATTAAAGCATAGTTGTCGAGGCTGTGAGAACGATTTCGTCAACATAGAGAAGCAAGTATGCCATGTGTGGCCCACGCGTGTAGACAAACAGAGAAGTGTCGGTCTTGCAACCCTGAAATCCAATGTGCTGTAGGAAACCAGCAAACCGTTGATACCAAGAGCGAGGTGCCTATTTCAAGCCACAGAGAGCCTTCTTGAGTTTGCAAACATGATGTGGTCGTGAAGGATGCTCAAACCCAATATGCTGACTAGCATAGACGGTTTCCTGGAGATGGCCATGTAGGAAAGCATTCTTGACATCCAGCTGATGTATGGGCCAGCCCCGAGAGAGGGCCAAACTAAGGACAATGCGTATGGTGGCTGGTTTTATGACCGGACTGAACGTTTCGCTGTAGTCGACGCCATAACGCTGGTTAAACCCTAGGACTACCCAACAAGCTTTGTACCTGGACAGATCACTTGTGGGGCCAAACTTATGTCAAAAAAGCCATTTCCCAGTTATTACATTTTTTGGGTAGGGGAGGGGGGGGTACTAATTCTCATGTTTTGTTCTTTATCAAAGCATTAAATTCATCGCACATTGCATCATACCAGTTAGGATCTTTCAGTGCGCTACGGTTGGTAAGGGTGAGTGGGGAGATATGGGCTGTGGTGTTGAGGTTTAGAATGGATTTTGGGCAAGAAATGTCGGATTTAGCGCGGGTTGTCATTGGATGGGTATTTGTAGGTGGGTTGGGCTGGGCTGGGCGTGTTCGGTCAGCTGGGCCGACGACTGAATCTGGGCTAGAACCGGAGAGGTGAGATGAGGGTTGGGTTTGATCAGGTGAGTTTTGGTGGGCTGGGCTGTTGTCGAGTTGGGGAGGGTTGGAATGGACTGGGACGCGAGAACCGATCAGACGGGGTGGTTTGTGGGTATTTGGGCAAGAGGTGATGAATGGGTCGTGAGGGGAGTGGTGTTATTGGGGGATACTATAACACCCGCCTTCCGTGGACCCGGTTCACCCGCGACCCAACAGACCGGTAGGGTTACATGGGCGGTCTGAGAACCGTCCGTAGAGTAAAGAACATTAATGTCTATTTATTATGAAAACGGTTGTGTTTTTATTGGCGAAATAAATGCTAGGGAGTTATTCCCAAAACGTGTGTGATATAAATGCAGAGTAAAAGCGGAAGTAAATTAATAAGTCCAAAATAGGTAAAACGACATATGGTGGGTTCATGCCCAAATGATTAATTAATTCAAATGATTATAATTATTAAACTCGTCCGTGCGCCGCCCATCTTCCCATCATCACTGTCCTCCAGGGTTGGCACCTGTACCGTTATGTCTACCTGCGTGTAGCAAAAACAACTACACGCTCAGCAAAAGCTGAGGAGTGAATCTAACAAAAGAACATGAAGTGATAACCCATATGGCTATACACATATTTATACCGGTACTTAACGTACGGAAAACCACATGTTTACTAACTGCTCAATTTGCATTTAATGGGATACTATTACACATAACAAAATGATTAACAACCACATTGAATGTTGATGTGACGTGGAACATACATGATGACGGTATGACTTGATGCATGACTTAAACTATCAGGGACACCCCTGGCTTAGCCTCACTTGACAGGATCACCCCTGCACTCCGGTTGTCATACCGAAACGGTAATGAGCCGGGAACAAGTGGACTAGCAAAACCGGGTAGTAGCCGTAACCTGACTACTATGTACGTACACAAAGCCCACCTGATGAAAACCCGTTGGATCCCAAAGGTTCCTGGACGGGCCCACTGTAGTAGGCGCACGAAAGCCTGACCTCCCTACAGCGGTATGCACATGATGATAAACCTAGGACATGCGTCTAGAATGAACATGATGAATGCTTGATATATTTACCTTTGGTCAACGCCAAGAATATATCAATTAAATAACATACATAATGAAGATTAACATTTCATGCAAACATACAATCAGATTCTAAGTCAATATGGTCAACGGGGCTCATTCTACAATATGCCAGGAATTCTGCCCGCGGAACGGTTGACCGTGCCCTACCGGCGGTCGACCGTGGGCTATGGTCTGGGTCTGGGTCACAAACGGTCCACCGTCACGGCCGGCGGTCGACCGTTACGGTGATGACCGTCGGAATGGCCGAGGGAACGGTCCACTGTCCGTAGCGGCAGTCGACCGTCCCGAAGATAGTCCTTTGTCCTTAGCTTCGTTTTGATCCATTTTGAATACTTAACACCTTGATTCTTTTTAGAACAATAATACAAACATTGATGAATATATTCCTAGTGATTCCTAGGCCAATATATATAAGTTTTACATAGTGAACATTTTGAAGGCTAACCTACGAACATGCATAGATTCTACGTAGGTTACGTACGATATTCCTATGAATATAACGACATAGATTATAACTAGATGTTCTAGAATTAGAGGGGAAATCTACTCACCTCTATTTGAAGGGGTTGACGGAACGGTGAGACGAACGAACGGTTAGCAACGAACCAACGAACAGACGAACTTCTTGCGTGAACTTCCTTTTTCTACCTCCCCGTCTACTCGCCGGAATCTCCTCGCCTGGCTGCCGCTGCTTGACCGAACAAGAGAGGGGAGAGGGAGAGATGGGTGTCATGGTTTGGGGAGGTTACACATGGTGAGAGAAATGAAGGGGAAGAGGGAGTTTTATAATCATGTGAAATTATGTGGATTTATGGAGGAATAATGGGAAATAATGATGGGATATGAATGGGAGGTTATGGAAAATGAAGAGTGTAGTGGCATGTGGTTTGAATGGGAGTTATCTCCCTAAATTCCACTCCGTTGTGTAAAATCTGACCTGAACGGTACGCGGTTTCCCCCCGAACGGGTCCGAATTGAGATCCGTTTGTGTTTCCGGAATCAGACAGTCAAAACGAATTTAATGACATGTTCAAATAATTTTTCTAAGAACTTTATTTTCAAACTTCCGGGTCCACCCAAATCATTAATTAATTTATTTAATTAATATTGAGTGATCCGTTATTAAAACATCTTTTTATATTAAAATACATTAGCTTTGGAAAGCCATCTAATGGGATCAAAATCTCAATATTTATTATTTAAAACAATGAGTCTCAATAAATAAATAATATTTATTTATTTAAAACTAGGCCGGTTTGAGGGCGTTACAATTATCTCCCCCTTAAAGGAATTTCGTCCCCGAAATTCTCTCCAAGTCGCACCTCACGTGTTTAGGGAGATAGTGCGTTACCCAAAACTTTGTTTTGTGAAGCTTACGAGGGCATAATATATAGATTAATGACCAATTAACGGATTTCATTCAAGGAACATGTTTGGTTGGGACAAGTGCCTTGCGATGTGCACGTTGGTAGCGCTCTTTCGAATAATAACTTTGCCTCCTGTTCTTTCGTCTCTTAACAAGCATGAAGGTTCGGCTGGAGTCAACGCTTGACACGCTTCTTGTAGTAATGGTACTCATCTAACAATCGCAGAGTATCAAAATAGGAACAAGTGAGTGTATAACGCAATTAGTATGACGCTTCGATGTGTGCTCACGTGCTCAGGCACTCCTATGTGGATCTACCTATCCGTCATTATCTACTGCTTGGCTCATTCTCTATAAGAAGAGCTTAAATCAGAACTAATTACAATATGACATAAAAGTGAATTAAATAACGGTGTACCTTTTCCTGGAAGTGATGTGATGGGAGATGCGGCTGTAGACTTTCTGGAAATACCCTTTGACCAATATGACAAAATATGTTTTTTTTACATATTTTTTTTCACAAAATCGAACTTCTATAATACCAAATTGTAACACCCGCCTTCCGCGGACCCGGTTCACCCGCGACCCAACGGACCAGTAGGGTTACATGGGCGGTCCGAGTACTGTCCGTAGAGAAAAGAACATTAATGTCTGATTTATTGTGAAAACGGTTACGTTTAATTGGTGAAAATAAATGCTAGGGAGTTATCCCCAAACGTGTATGATATAAATGCAGAGTAAAAGCGGAAGTAAATAAATAAGTCCATAATAGGTAAAACGACATTTGATGGGTTCATGCCCAAATGATTGATACCAAATTGTAACACCCGCCTTCCGTGGACCCGGTTCACCCGCGACCCAACGGACCGGTAAGGTTACATGGGCAGTGAGAGGTCCGTTATTAAAACATCTTTTTATATTAAAATACATTAGCTTTGGAAAGCCATCTAATGGGATCAAAATCTCAATATTTATTATTTAAAGCAATGAGTCTCAATAAATAAATAATATTTATTTATTTAAAACTAGGCCGGTTTGAGGGCGTTACAGATACCGGGTGGGAAATTTGGTGTAGGTGATAGGGATTCATGTCGTCCATGGTGTCAGGAAAGAGTAGGTCCGATGGTGTGGTGGTGTGGTTGAAGGAAAAAATGGACTCATCAAAAACAACATGGTGTGATATGATGATTTTGTTAGTGGTTAGGTCCAGACACCGAAACCCGCATTGATTGGAGGGGTAGCCAAGAAATACACAGCGGGTTGATCGGGGGGATAATTTGTGGGGGGTAGTGGCGGAGATGTTTGGGTAGCACATGCATCCAAAGATACGTAGATGAGAGTAGGAAGGTGGTGTTTGGAAGAGTACTTCGTGGGGAGTACGTTTTCGGAGAGTGGTAATGGGTAGTATGTTAAAAAGATAGCAGGCCATATGAAGAGCTTCGACCCAATATTCAGAAGGTAATTGGGCTTGAAAGAGCAGAGTTCGGATTGTGTTATTAATGGTTCTGGTCGTTCGCTCGGCGCGACCATTTTGCTGGCTTGTGTGGGGACAGGAGAAGCAGAAGACTATACCTAAAGAATTAAAAATGTTTTGGAGAGGGGTGTTACAGTATTCTGTTCCATTGTCACATTGCATAGCTTTAATGGTTGTATTAAAATGATTTTTCACATAAGCCAAAAATTTTGTTTATTGAGAAAAAACATCAGATTTGTGGTGCAGTGGAAAAACCCATAAATAATGAGAAAAATCATCGTAAAATTAAAACCAGTGATTCTAGGAACAGGCAACTGCCATAAATCAGTATGCATAAGCTGAAAAGGAAAAGTTGAAATGCGAAGAGAAGAGGTAAAAGGAAGACGCACATGCTTCCCTAACTGACAAGCATGACACTAGGTATCTTTAAAATGTTTATTATTAAAAAAGACAATGAAGGAATGCCTTGAAGAACTGCTGGGCTAGGATGACCAAGACGACGATGCCACGTCTGGATATCAACGGAGGTAGCGTGGGCTTGAGCACCGGGGTCGTGTGGACGCAGAGGATAAAGTGGACCGATGTCATTGGAGCAATGAATCACGATTCTCGTCCGAAGGTCCTTCACAGCAACGACGCCATTTGATTATCGTAGTTTTTCGGGTAGTAAACCTTCCCAGTAAAGGGTTAGTTTTCTCTCCGAGTGTCGTGTCTCTCGAGGAGTGGACGAAGAGAATTAGTCTAATTATGAATTAGTCTAATTACTCTAACTAGGCGAAGGTTAGGACAGGTTTATGAAAGTCTTTTCGGAACGAATATATGGGGAGTGGAATAATAATAATAAATAAATTTCACATAGTATAAGTGTAGATCTGAACCTAGGGTCTGGACATCATTTGGATCTATTTTATCATATTTAATTAACAATTGGAATAATAATATTTCTATTATTACTCATCCCTTTTTAGATTTGTAATTAATCCGTTGCACTTGAATATCATAGCTCTTTGGCATACAATATTTTTCTCAATAAATAGCTAATTAAATCTTTCGAGATTAATTAACTAAATAAGGCAAGAACAATTGACTAACCATTCCAATATTAATTTAACATTCAAAATATACAACCAAACTAGTCCGGACCCAGAGATCCAGACCCTAACTCATACTACGCAAGCATGAATTAAAACAACATTTTATTGTATAAAGAAAACTTACAGCTTCCGTACAAGCAGAATATAACAAATCTGGAGTAGAAATTCTCCGGAAAATACTCGAAAACTATTAATATACTAATCTAAACAAAGAATTGAAGTGTGAAGCACTAATCCCGATATTAGGAGTAAAGGTGATGGTTGGACGAAGTGTCCAAGTCCAGGCGTCCAGATCTGGACGCTTGGGCTGTTCCGGCCAACTAGGTTCTGCCACGTGTCATTCTTGGAGCGCAATTTACGCCATGCATCCAAGTCAAAGTGTCCAACTTGGCCAAGCGTCCAAGTTGGACGCCTCAGGCCCTTGGTTCGTTGGGCTTTGCGGTTGGTACGAGATTTTGGCCCGATTTTGCTCCTTTTCGGCCTGAACGCCAATTTTTACCCCCCGGAGGCTCGTTCAAGTCCGAATCTTGATCCTTACATATTGTATTCCCCCTTTTCTCAAGCATTTGATCATAAAATGGATGATTTATGATGATTTCATGTGGAATTCCCTTTTATGACTCTTAGAATAAAAAGTGAGAGCTATTCTCCTTGAAAACACAATTTATGAGATGATTAAGTACGATTTACGTGCAATAACATTTAAAATATGATATAAATGATAAGAACGAAACGGACTTATCAGTTACTCCGTACTAAATTGAAACCCAAACACAATAATTTTCAAAATAATTTACAACATTTAATTCAAAACATTATTTAAATATCCATCAGAGTTAACAAAAACGGTGCGGAAGCTTTAAAGTACTTAATTCAAGACACAACTTTGGGTTCTTTCCCAAAACCATAGTAATGTTTCTTTATTCATCCATCTCTCTGCCCTCGCTACCCTCTAAGATTGTTTTCTTATTCATCGTTCCTGTTACCTACGTGTAACAAAAAGGAAAAAGAGCTACACACTCATCATTGCAGCTAAGTGAGAAATATCTAACGTTTCGACTACGCATATAGACGAACTCACTAGCTCATAACTTCATACAATATCATGCACACAAGTACAACAACAATAATAGATAATATCAGACAATTCACAAATCAAACCTACTAACCGGAATTACCAAATTTATCTCATTCTTAACTTAGGAATGACACAGAATCCATATGCAAAACTCAAAATCAAACTTCCTTATTTCTAAGCTCATAACCTATCCTAGGCTAAGGCCAATCTCTTTATTCCTTCTAGAGTCCTGATTCAACCACATCCATGGAAGAACCCGCTCGATATAACATCACCCAACGTCGGATGGGTGGGACCACCTACTCACATCCATGAATAGATCTACAACCCCTGTGCCCATGCTTTACCCAACTGATCATGCGTGCACGCCGGCTCATAACATGACCTGTTATTCCGAACTGTATTCTTATTGTTTTCCTCGGTCTACCTATAGTTCAGCTAGGTAGTTTATCCGTATTCAAATTCATAATTTCATATTTCCAAATTCGTACAAGATCACAACAGATTAGATAAGAATTCATACTCTACAACTAGCAGCCTAGTGTCGGGTGTAAACACCTTTCACTTACCGTTATGCAGCACACAAGATCATGGAATAAATCTGGAATTCAAATCAGAACAAACAAACGAAGAAGCGGGCGGTACCCTTGTACTGCGTAACGGTATCCAGGTACCGCCTCAGGTCATTCGCTATTGTCAGTAACTGCAGCTAGACAGTTGGGGGTACCGGATTGCCCGTACCAGGGTACTGCCCGGCGGTAGTAAAGTACCGTGTCAACCCCCAACCGCCCGCTTCTTCGTTTGTTTCTTCTGATTCAAATTCTGGATTTATTTCATGATCATGTGTGCTGCATGACGGTAAGTGAAAGATGTTTACACCCGACATTAGGCTGCTAATTGTTGAGTATGAATGCTTATCTAATCTGTTGTGATCTTATACGAATTTAGAAATATGAAAGTATGAATTTGAATACGGATTTGCTACCTAGCTGAACTATAGGTAGATCGAGGAAAAGAATAAGAATATAATTAGGAATAACTGGTCATGTGATGAGCCAGCGTGCACGCATGATCAGTTGAGTAAAGCGTACACACAGGGGTCATAGGGTTATTGCGCTTTGGTTTTGTAATATGGGTAGGAACAGGGTTTTATCATAATAATATTATTATATTATAAAATCTTTATATTTATTTATTTAATTCTAACATATATTTTACTCATCACGTTTACACAAAAGTCCAATTTTAATAAACTAAATTCTGTTGGTCACTATTTCACGAGATCTACCCGAAAACCTATTTTTAAATAAACAGGTCAACTTACAAATAGTTCATATTTTTGAGTCAGGAAATAATATATTTATTTTTACTAAAATAACGGCTAACTATTAAGCGGGTTTTCGGATCGTTACAATCCAATAATATAAATGACCTACGAACATTAAGGGTAGACACAACGGTGGATATGATTAGAGTTGTCGAAGGACATTGAGATTGTGAGGACATTGAAACTACAATAGACATTAATAAAGCGCATGGTTTCTGGTGGCGACGACGATGGAAGGTGGCGGCGTTTGTGAGTTTAGATGGTGAGAGGGTGGTGGGGCAGGTTGTTATGTGGCAGTAGGCATGGTGACAGGATTTGAATTACATTCGAGTAAACCTAAACTTATCAAATGGGCATTTTGGTACTTTTATATTAATAATAAACTAATCCATTAGTTAAAATAAATTTCACAATTTTCCCCTTTTAACTTGATGTTTTTTATTTATAGTCTTCGATTCTAAAAAATACATTCGTTTAAATCGATATTTGAGAACTATTTCATAATCTGTCTTATGAACACTATATGTGGAAGACAGCGCTTGGGTTGGGTTACAAGACTGGTTATGAAATGATTTATAAACATAAATGACAACAAATATAATTTCTTATAGTTGAGGACTATATGTAAAAAAAATACTAGTATCTTATTATAAAGGAACCTTCATTTTTTTATTTTACTACGTTCAAATTACCAAATATTATATCTTACAAAAAAATTAAATTGAATCTGACCACTCTTGTCTTGTGGAATGTTTATACCCTTGAGAGTAAAGAGTTAAAACTTCAATTTACTTTCTCACAGATGATGGTCCGACGGGTTCTAAGGGTGCACGTGTGGGGTGAAGGAAATCATATTTGGTGGGTGTTTCTCTGTGCTTATAAGCTAATCAAAACTGTTTATAAGTACTTTTAATTTATAAGTCAGCTGGCAGCTGATGACATTTTTTTGTGTGCTTATAAGTTGCTTATAAGCTAGAAAAAATAAGTAGGTCTTAATTACTTATTTTTAAGCCAGTTTTTTCTTTTCTTCATTTTGACCAAATTATCTATAAAACTCTTACTCATCATTTATGAATATTTACAAATGGTTTATCTATCATTTAAGTCATTCTAGCTCCATGAAAGAATATTTAACTTATAAATAGCTTATAAGTTAAAAACTGTTTATCAGTAATAAGCCAATAAACACCAACACAAAGAAACACCCCCTTGGTACCAGATTAGCTTATGTGCCGATTTGGTAACTCTCCCCTTCTCTCTTGGTGCCAAAGAAAATTGCTAACTGAGTCTATGGCTTTACTGGCATACTAACTAGATGAATACACTTATTTTAATTTAAAAAATCAATATTTTACCCTTCCATTCACCCAATTTCGTTTTAATTCACTTAAAATATTAAGTAATCTAACTTAATATAAGTTTGTTTTGAAACAAGCTTAAGACTCGGTATAATTTAATAGCTTAATTACTAACCGTATTAAGTTTTTATTAATTT
>OOIL02000670.1:586257-600273 GCA_900332095.2 Cuscuta campestris
TTACTAACCGTATTAAGTTTTTATTAATTTAAAAAATTTAATTAATTATTTAAATTAAATAAGTTTTAAAGATAATTTTTTTATTTGCGAAAATACATTTACTTTTTCAAATTTTAAAACATATGAGTATCTTTTTATACAACTTCATTGTGACTTTATGTTTACGTCATTTTTTACGGGACATTGCACGAGTACAAATATTAGTTTTTTTTTTTTACAGATCTCTTAGAAGCAGGGGGCCCGAGGCCCGTTAACCTCGTGTCCATCCCGGGGCCCGTTAACCGCCGGGGTAGGAAGCCCACTATAGAGCCACTCCTGGTAGCCTTCCCAGGGGGTCACCCATCTTCTCACTACTCCAGCAGCAGCACGCTTAACTTTTCTAAAATTCTCCCCGCTTAAGGTTTAGACCATCTCACCAGGTGGAATCCTTATTAGTTATATATATATATATATACACACACACACACACACACACACACACACACATATATACATACATACATACATACATATATATATATATATATATATATATATATATTATTTTTTGAATTTAAATATTTAAAAAATCAATTTTATCTTATAGTGTTGGTTTAAGTTAATTATTTAAAAGATATTTTAAATGTAATATAGCAATATTTGCTTGAGTTAATAATTTAAAAGTTATTTTAAAATTAATTTATAATTTTAATTTAAGTCAAATATTTAAAAATTTGTTGTAGTAAGTTGGCGAAATGACGTACGTACACCTCCGCTTGTAGTAGGAAAAATATGAAATAAATGGAATCTGATGTGACGGTGATGTGTAAGAGAGAGATGATGCAGTAAAAAAGTATAAAAAGTTTGTATACCTTCCACCCTAAGAGTGATTGTAATTGGTGAGTTTTTTTTTATGTAAGTTTAAACCCAGAAGGCTAGCTTTAACCACTACAAAGCTGAAAACTGCTCCTGGGTACCTCCTATTTTGAGAAATTAACTGTTGGGCACCTCATATTTTTAAAATATACTTCGAGGCACCCTCTATTTTGAGAAACTAACTTCCGGATGCCTAAAATTTTTAAAATATACTCTGTGTATCTCCAAAATACATTAACTTATTACCCGTGAGGGACATTTTGTCCCACTATCTATCAAAGCCATTTACGCCATTAATTTTAAGAAATAGGGGTTTGGAATTCAAAAAGTAACCTTGGTTCTTATACTTTAAGGATATAATCAATCCAGTTTAATCAAAGATTTCGAATAAAACGAAATGTCCCTCACGGTTAAGTTAATATACATTTGGAAGTAACCCAGAGTATATTTTAAAAATGTGAGTTATCCTACAGTTAATTTCTCAAAATAGATAATACCCTATAGTATATTTTAAAAATATGAGATACCTGCCAGTTAATTTCTCAAGATAGGGGTATGCATGAGGAGTTTTTTTTATTACAAAGTGGTGATGTTACAAAATTTTGTAAATTTTGCTTTGAAACTAAAGAGTTAGATTTGTGAGGGAATAATGGTCTCCACTGGTTGGCCATGTGTGTAGCAATTGTCCCATGGCGGAGGCTATGTGGGCCAAATCACAATCGAATGTCGTGTGCGCTTGTGTATTGAATGCACTATAAGACTAGGGTATGCACCTCTTCTAACACCAATTGGTTTTAGAAGAGTTGGTAGCGCCTGAGGTCCTAAATCCACTATCACATTTCTCTAACTTTTTCCCTTTTTTAGCTATTACATCAATAAGTTATAAATATATATGGAGTATTTTTTATTTTAATTAAAACAAACTTATCTATATATCTATATCTATATACTATTTTTAAAAGCGAGGGAAATTGTGCCAACGTTTTTCTCGCCATAACATTCATTTAAAAATGGTAAGAACTTAAATAGCCTTGAAATATTTATTTGGTAATATAATACCTTTTATGCATTTAATTATATAAAATATTGTTACATTATTACCTTATATAGCTTTTATTTAATGTCAATTTAATCACGGAAACATTTTTCAAAAATATACTTTTTATACATTTAGTTATACTTTTTTTTTACATTATTACCTTATATAGCTTTTATTTAATGTGGACTTAATTATATAAACATTTTTAAAGTAATATATTAACTTTTATGGAGGAAATATTTTTTTGTTAGGCATGTATTATGTTGAAATAGTAATAGAAATGTAATAATAGTAAGGATTGAAATCGTGTTAAAATAGTGTTTTGTTATGAAAAAATATATGTACATTAATATAACTTTGATTATAAAAAATTTTTATCTTTTAAAAATTTTACGCTTGAAAAGTTATTCTTGAGATTCAATTAAAGAGAATTTAAATTTTTAAGGAGGAAATTTATTATTCGGTACATTATTACCTTTTACGAAAAATTTTACGTTTGACAAGTTAATAACTATATTATTACCTTTTTAAGGAGAACATTAATTTCTATTACCTTTTATGAAAAATCTGATAATAAACTAAAATATACATCAATACACCAAATATAAATAATAAATAATGTCAATTAACAACGTACGGTTGATATTTTTATGACAGACATATATTATTTCCAAATAATAACAAAAATACTAAGCTCATAATAGTATAAATTGAAATTAAGTAGAAATAGTGTTTCATTATGGAAGTTTTTTAATATTTTATTATCTTATGTAGCTTTTATATAATGTCAATTTAAATATGAAAATATTTTTATAGTTTTTAAAATTTTACGGTTGACAGAAGAAAAATTAAATACCATACATTATTACCATTTACTAGCTTTTACCATTTAATATTTCCACAAGCAAACACTATTTCAAGGCTATCTAAATACTTACCATTTTAAATGAGTATTTTTATTACCATGCCTAACATAATACATGCCTAATAGAAATATTACTATTTTATTGTACATTTAGTGTACATTTATTAGTAATTATGGTACATAATGTCATTTTTTATAATGAATATTTTTGCACGTCTATTTCCTTTTCAAATCCCTTCTTGCCTATATAAATATTCACTCTATCTGTGATTACTGTCATCTATTAATTTTTAGTTTCTACCCAAGTTTAAAAATAAATTTAATACTCAAATTTTAAAATTCATTTCAGACGTTGGATTGTCAGAATTTTTTTATAGAAATAATATAATGTGTTATTCAACTTTAAAGTATTTTTAAATCATAAAAATGATCCAAATTTTAAATGACTATAATATTTAAATGCAATCAATAAAAATTGATATCTTGCATTTGCTTTTTTAATGTATTTGTTTCTAATTTCTAACACATTGTAATTGTTCAAATTGATATTTTATAATCTAATTGATTTATAATATTATCAAATTTTATGCAATTTTTTTAGTTTTAAATTTTCTTTATTTATTACTATATATTTGTTTTTGTATAAGTGATTGCTGCATATTTTTATTTCATTATTTACTAAATACTCATTTTGTACCATTAGTTGTACTAATCATGTGGAGTTTTTTTAATAGGGGTAGCAATGTAATTCACAAAAAAGGTTTTCAAACTTCAAGTTTCATTAAATATTCCGGAGTATATTTTGATTTAATAATCTACAGAGTATTTGTTGTTAATTGCACCTTTTTCAACATTAACATAATTAGACAATTTCATATTTGAAATGTTAGCCGTGCAACGCATGGGGTGATACTAGTTTTATTTAATTTAAGTATAATAATTTATTTTGTTTATATTAATTAAATGTATGTAAATATTTTGTTAAAATTGGTGTTGTAAATTTATTGTTTTATAGGAATGACTTTAAAAGAATCAAGTGATTTGCCATAAAATCCTCGAGTCATGGCCTAGGCTCGTTTTTTTAGGATAAAACTATTTGTATCCCAAGAATTTTTACCTCATTTTGTACACCGCAGAGATGCACCAACATAATCTATGTCAGTATGAAACATGAAAATATTGGTGTATATTTTTGGTGTAGTGTACAAATGAGATAGAAATTTTTGGGTACAAATTTTGGGGTAAATGTAGCCGATTTCTTTTTTTAAGCAAAGAAGATGAAAAGACCAGTTTTACCATCCAAAGAGCAAGTGCAAAATTTGAATGTTTAAAGAATTCAAAATTCAAAGCGAGTCCTGACATTTATCAACTAACGCCTACCTGCGCTGCGATTATGGATGCTGGGGAACCGGTTGTCATCTACATCAGCTCAGATGAAGATGAAGAGGAAGAAGACTCCACCGAGTCCGACACCGCCTCCGGCGACGGAGGAGAAGGAGGGGCTGAAACCAGCGATGATTCCGATTGTGTCATTCTAGAAGAAGACCCTTTTAAGCCGAATGAAGAACTGAGCGAAATAGCAAGCGATGATTCCGACGATGTGCTCGTGACTGGCGTAAAGGGTCAGGTACTTATCGAGTCCTAATCTCTTTAATCAGAATTTCAAGACATTAATTAAGGGAATGGAAATGATTAACAATATTTTGTATAATTTGTAGTACTTGCTATGTTGTAGGAAATTGAAATCGCACTTGGCCTCATTAGGTGTTACGGGACTTATTATTATTATTATTATTATTATTATTATTATTATTATTATTATTATTATTATTATTATTATTATTATTATTATTATTATTATTATTATTATTATGGTAAGGAATTATTTATAGTTAGTTATTTATTGTTAGGGAATAATATATTTGTTAGGTGATTATTTAGTTTTCTAGTTTATTTAGTTACCTTTATAATTAGGATTCTTAATTTATTTAGTTACCTTTATAATTAGGATTCTTAATTTATTGGTGCTTTCATTCTCGAACTCGCCCAAAAAATACAAAAAAAAAATCTACGGCACACGCAATGGATTCTCTGTTGGACAAAGTTCTTGGTTTACTCGAGAAAGTTCTACGGGGACAAATTGAATTTTATGAAGGCGTGTGTGCAGTTGAAGATTCCGTTGATGAAATTATAAAGAAACTTCAGGCATTCCGTCCAATTGAAAGTCAACCAAAATTTGATTCCGAGGTATATGCGTTCTCCGTAGAGGCCTTTTGCTCAATACAGAATTTAGTTCGTGGTCTCCCAATTATGCCGAGCGTGATTCCTATAGAGTTATACATTTTCAAAACAACCATGATGCGCTTTATAAAGAAACTCATCGGCACTCCACGAGATCCGGCCCCTACAGTACCTGTGCAGAACACAACTTTACAAGACCAGGAATTTGAAAAGGAAATTCTTATTGATCCTGTTGGTGTTCCTGATGATGATCTTATTATTGATCACATAGATGTTGTTCCTATTACCGTTGCTGATATTGTTGTTGCTGTTTCTGGTGACGATCAACGAAACCACACACTCCAAGAAAAATATTCAAGAGATGGTGTCATTTTTTATGGATGCACGGAAACTTTTGGGACGTCAGGAAGTGACGTTGTTGCCCTTTATAATTCCGAGGATGTTGCACGTGATTGCATAATATTCCTACTCTTGGTTGCCCGGAACTGTTTACTTGACAGTGGGAATGTTTTAGGCGTGACTCGTTCTTTTGGTGCTCCAAGGATCAAGGTGTTTGACCCCGGAGGATGGACGATGAACGGTGCAATTTTTTCCCGTTCATTATTTGATTTCCAACTTGAGGACAAGTTGGTTTTCGAGGCGTGAGGAGTGTTACGGGACTTATTATTATTATTATTATTATTATTATTATTATTATTATTATTATTATTATTATTATTATTATTATTATTATTATGGTAAGGAATTATTTATAGTTAGTTATTTATTGTTAGGGAATAATATATTTGTTAGGTGATTATTTAGTTTTCTAGTTTATTTAGTTACCTTTATAATTAGGATTCTTAATTTATTTAGTTACCTTTATAATTAGGAGTGTTACGGGACTTATTATTATTATTATTATTATTATTATTATTATTATTATTATTATGGTAAGGAATTATTTATAGTTAGTTATTTATTGTTAGGGAATAATATATTTGTTAGGTGATTATTTAGTTTTCTAGTTTATTTAGTTACCTTTATAATTAGGATTCTTAATTTATTTAGTTACCATTTATTATTGAGATTCTCTAGAGTTGGAGCCTATAAATGTATCCATTAGACCATCACCATAGTATTATCAATGAATGAATAAAGAAAATACTTTCTACTAAACCTTAATCTCTCTCTTTCTCACTTCTTTTGTTCTTGGAGCTCGAAGGTGCTCGAAATTCTTCCCTATCCCGATACGATACCGTATCATTAGGGTATCATCATTTTCAAAAATATATGGAGTTAGTATTTACTGGTCATTTTTTGGTAATGAACTACTTTTTCTCGAGTTTTTGCTTCAGAAAAAAAGAGGTATTTTTACGTCATTTATCCCTGAGGTATTCATATAGTGCATGTTTAAAAAATACACCACTAGTCCCTATATTTTTAATAAAGCGTGTGTTTTACCGACGAACTCTTTAAAAAGTACATGTTTTCTCCTCGAACTTTTCGAAGTGCACCATTAATCCATATACTTTTCATAAAATGTGTGATTTGCCACTGAACACTCAGAAATACACTATTAGTCCTATTTTGAAAGTTCAGGGGAGAACATGCAATTTTGAAAGTTTAGGGGGGGGGGGGGAATGCACTATTGAAAGTTTGGAGGGAAAACATGAACTTTTTAAGGAGTTCAGGGGTAAAGTGCACACTTTATTAAAAAGTATAGGGGACTAATGGAGCATTTGTGGAAGTTCAGAGGGAAAATATGCAATTTATGAAGAGTTCATACGAAAATGGCGCAAAAGATCTCTGATAAAACAATGAATTTATCAATGATTTATCCATAGTCCCTAATGTTACTTGAAATTATTTGTGTTTTTTTTTGAACTCTTGAGCTTGGAAAATTTTACTATCCTCTGGAAAGTTGAAAATTTTGGGATATTTTCATCATTGGGCATCTTCAATGAGTAAAAGCTGAGGCTAAATTAGTAAATTTGTTTAGCTACTAAGCATGAAATGCTGATTTTTTACAAAATAGAGGGAAAAAAGGCATTTTTGATGATTTGTTCTCTAAGCTGCAGTTGTCATGGCTATTTGTTAGGAATGAAATATTATCTTCTGATTCCCTTTCCACTTTGCAGGCTGTTGTTGCTTGTAGAGATTATCCCCATCCTAGGCATCTTTGTGTTAAATTTCCCTTTGACACTACATCGCGGGAAATTCACTGTGACCAGGTAACTCGTTCCCTCAATTTGGTTTTCGAATAAATTTCGATCCTTGATAGATGGGGTTTTTGACAACAAGCTTATTGTTTTTTCGACGATTCCTTGTGTTGCTTTTATAACAGTGCCATTGCTATGTCTGTGAGACACTTGCTCCATGTGTCTACTGGAGAAGCGACGAGACTTTAAGCCACTGCCATGCCACCGATAAGATCAAGCATTGGAAAACACTTAGAGAAACTAAGAAGAATGAGATTGTTCTTCGGTTAAATAACCTCAACCTCGGCGATTCCAAATCTCAACCATCTTGAACTCCTCCCCGCTTTAGATTCCTCTCGTGCTCACCTGATATAATAGAACTTCTATTATATGGAAATAGACAACCAAAACTCAACCCATGATTCATCCACCCTTTAGCTTCTCCTCATCCCAAATTGCTCTCCTCCAAAGCTATAAGGGAAGGGAAGGGACCAATGTGAGGGCAAAGGTGCTCAGTGGTTTATTAGGTGAATTTGGAGAAGATGAGAAGAACAATCTACTCCATCAGTCTCCAATTGAGAGGCTAATTTGAAGATGGGATGAAGGGCTAATGAGAGTATTTGATACTAGTATAGATGACCCCTTAAGATGGGGTTTTTTTTTGCTCACGAGTCATGAACATACTTTGTAATTAAGGTTATGCTAAGACCAACTGATTGACTTTGTTTTTTGATTGTCTCTTATCTATTAGTTGGTCAATGTTATCTTTATGCATAATGTCTTACAACTTGCTTGTATGAGTAAAAGTGTAATGCCCATATACATATGGACTTAATGGGAAAATTAGAGAATAATGTCCAAGGACCTTGGTCGATCTAATGACTCCTCCATTTGTCTTGTCAACTAAAATGCAAATGTGTATAATGACAAAATAATTATACTTTACAAATGACCTCTGAGGATCTAAGGATTTATTATAAGAGTTCAATGCCAAAAACTCAAAAAACAGTTGTGTGTCATGTATAGGACATTGAAAACAATTATCAAAATTCAAAAGAAGACTGGTGCCAATTAAGTGTGTTTTATTTAAGCCTTCAAGGTAATTGTTACAAAGACATGAAGACATTACATAATGATCATGGAAGATTTATGAACAATATATATGTGCAATATATGATAAATGAAAAGACCTATACAAGGGCCATATAGTTGGATTGAGTCAAAGACCATGATAAAGAAAACATAATGTATGCACTATTTTTGGATAATAAGTATGCATTTAGGCGGTGTTCCGTTCGCCTGATCTGATCTCCCATCTAATGTGATTGGATATGATCTGATCTGAACTGATTGGATCTGATTGGACTAGATTTGATTTGATTGGATCTGATCTGATCTAATCTAGTCCGGTCTGATCTGATCTGATTGGTAACTCTAACAAGAGAATAAGTAGTAATAAACCATATAGGCACAAACATAATCATACTTGTACTTAACGTACATGTAACACAAAACGATTTAATCCAAATGATCATATGATTGCATGATGCATGAGTTAGCCGTGCAGGGACTCCCTACGCTCCGATATCATTCCACGAAGGTGATGACTCGGGCAAACCTTATTCTCTTAACGAGACTAGAAATAATGGGTAGTAACCAGACCCCGATTACCATGTACGTACACAAAGCCCCCGAATGAAACCCGTTGGACCCGAGGGCTCCTGGACGGGCCCGCACTAAGAGGCGCACTAGACCTGACCCCTTAGGCGATATGACGTGACATGAATGAATCCTATGACATGCGTCTATGACATGCGTAATGATATGAATTAAGATACAAAACTTTGGAAATAACCAAGAATACATCATTCATATAACATACTGTGTGGGATAAAAAGAGACATACTTAGATAAGAATTTTAAGTTCAAAAGAAGTTTCTGTCCAGTTTTTCGGGTACCGTGACGGTCGATCGTTCCTACTGGCTGTCGACCATTTGGTCACTACGATTTGGGACTGAGTCTCCAGCGGTTGACTATTCCCCAGACTACCGTATCTAGGCCTGGACGGTTGAGATGGTGAGCCGCGGAAGAGCAAAACAGTCACTATCCCCGTCGACAGTCGACCGTGACCGTGGCAGTTGCCCGGGCACCGTGAACGGTCCACCGCCCTTGACAGCGGTCGACCGTCCTAATGGCAGCGACGATCAGTGGTACGTTCTAGCGTCCATTTTACTTCCTTTTGGTCTTATTTTCATTAATTTATGAACATGGAGACTAAAACATATATTTCTTAAGGTTCATAGATAATTTCTAACCAAATTCGTGGATTCATAGATTGTAACGAATAATAAACAAGTTTTGGATTATGGCGTAGATTATGAACAAATAATCCTATGGATGTAACTATATCAAATACAACTATGAATTCTACTACTAGAGGGGCAACATACTCACCTCTAGAACGTGGCATCGATAGACGAAGATGATACGAACGGTGGTATTGTCTCACGAACGTTCAACGTACGAACTCTCTTCCTCCTCCTTCTTCTCTTCCTCTCCTTCTCTTCCAAGCCCCTGTCCTACTCCTCTTCCTCCGCTACTACTCCACCGTTCCCCAAGAGGAAGAAGATGGGAGTTGGATGGTTTAGTGTGAAGTGTTTGGTGGAGAAAACAAGAAGGAAGGGAGGGGAGTGGATGGTTTATTAAAGGAGAAGGAAAGAGGGAGTGAATGTGAGAGGGAGGGGGATGGACCAAAAATTACATGGGAAATAGAGGGAGAGTTTTCAAGGTTACTTTGTAAATAAAAATCTAACCTGAACGGTACATGCTTTTCCCCCAGGCCCAAACTACTCCGAATAAAAAACCGTTTGCGTTTCCAGAATTAGACAGTCAAAACTAGTATTATGACGTAATCAAATAATTTTTCTCAAGACTTTGTTTTCCCAACGCCATTCCGTATTAGAATTAATTAATTAAATTAATCAATTCTAATAGGTCGGGTTTAGGGCGTTATATTTATCCACCCCTTAAGAAAATTTCGTTCTCGAAATTTACCTGATCATTGGTCACTGAAGATATGTGGGTATTGGGAACGCATGGATTCTTCGGTTTTCCAAGTCGCTTCCTTGAGGAGATAGTGGAGGAGGAGGAGGCACCGTCTATACACGTCTTCCCTGATTGAGACTAATTTGGTCCTAGTCGGAGTATACTTTCTGGTCCAACTTTCTTCAAATTGAATTTCGATTGCACCGTTGCGATTAGATAATCAAACTCAATCCAACGATATAATTTTTATATTTATTTGTAATACTTTTCTGACATCATATTTTTGGGTGTTTGACTTTGACAAAGTCAAAATTGATCTAGTTGACCTTAATTCAAAAAGATTCAATTCTCACATTTAATTAATATTATTTTTCACATGATTTATTTCAATAAATAATTTCAGAGTTCACATCATAAATCATATTCTCCATTTATTCTTAATTTGGGTTTGTACTCTAGCTCCTAATTAAGATCACACATATAGTCAACATATTAGATTTATCTCTATGAGATTTATCCAGATTGTGATATTGGATATCAAAACATATTTTATCTTGGTCCAAAGCCTAACAATAACTTATTTTAATCATAATAAATTTTTTTAATTGAATAATAATTCAATAATAATTTTAGGGTGTGTTTTGGGGCGTTACAACGAACTCAGATTTCTCCACCCGCCTTATTGATCCCATCACAGGGTGTTGTAGCATCTTCCATGTCACACTCAAAAACTACAACTCTAGGAGTCTATATAAAATTAACCTCTCCTAATAAATAGATATTTATACCTAGTAAAACTCCTACAAACATATGGGATTTAGTTTTTTCAAAGATTATCTAACATCTTGGAACTAAAAGTCACACAGATGTACAAAAAACAACTTACTTCTAGGAAAGAAATGCTAAACTAGGAGTAGAACATGGAGAAAGTACTAAAATATGAGTTCAATGTTTTTATTCTTAAAATAAGAGTTACGATGTCAATATAAAATACTAAAAACACTTAAAAATATTAATATACAATGTCATATTCTCACAAGACAATAATTTTTTGGTAATTAAAGACAAAAAAATTCTTGTTTTGATATTTTCTCAATATTTTATTCCCAACAACATAATTTTTTTACATCCTAGTGTATGATATAAAGAGTCAAAGAGAAAGTTTCTCGGACACTTTTCGGCCCTAAAGGGATTGCATTTAAAAAAACAAGGGCTTCAAAAAAGGAAAATATAGAAAATAGGGGTGAGCAAGTACCGAACTGATACCGATAATTCTCGAAAAATCGAGAAAATCAAACTGAACTAATACCGCTAAAACACCGAACCGTACCGAACCAAATCGAATGTTCGGCATTTGAGAACGGTACGAGGTAATTTCACATATCGAAAACCTCGAACCGAATTTATATAGTAATATATTATAAATATAATAATCTTTTTATATTTTTTCATTAAATAATAAGTTTATTTATAAAATTTAAGGGTAATTTTCAAGGATAGTACCTGAATTTTCACGAAAGTTTTGATTTAGTACCTGAACTTCAAAACCTTTAACAAAAGTACCTAAACTTTTACCATCTTTTCACTAAAAGTCCATTTATCCATTACCGTCACCAGAAGGTCACTTTGAGCTTCCTACTAAGCTCTCATACATATTACGCTCTTCATCAATGACGACTTGATCAGAAGGAACATTTTGAGTGGCCCCTAACTCATCTTCCATTTTAACCTCAAGATTGTGGATGTCTTGGTGAATATCATCATCGACTTGTTCATTATGAATATAGCTAGAGCTGCAAGGATTTTCTAACTCTCCATGCCATTTCCATCGCAGATATGTTGGGTCAAAACCCTTGCGATACACATGTAATCTTATATCTTTAACGCTATCAACCATAAAATGGTTGTGACATGAGTTACAAGGACAATATAGCTTTTTTCCTTCTTTTGAATGTTTCTCTGCGAAACGAATAAACTCTTCCAAATTAACCAGAACTAAACTCAGGTGATGTACGCGACATATGAATCCAACTTCTATCCATCATATGAATTGCTAAGTAAGAAAGAAGGGCAAATGATTGATACATGCAAAACAATGCACAACAAAATTATTAACACGTACTCATTTTATATATACACACAAACATATAAAAAATGCAGGCAACAGAATATTTTATTTCTTTTGATGGTCCGGCAGCACTTCTTCATTATACAAATGGTCCTTCTTTACACCGTCCTAACCCATTCTTGAAATGCCACCCTCACTAGTAAATGTATTTCATTTTCTTTGACATATCAAAATTTCGGCAGCATTTCCCAATGGTTCTCCAAGTGCACGATGTAACGTAATTACATATGCACTCGAAGAACACATTTAGGAAACGTCAAACCAAAAAATGACAGAACAAAGAGAATGAAGTACACTCACTACCTAAGTGAGAGAAGCATTTCAAGAACAGCTCCAAACTAGGAGATATTTAAAATTTACTCCTAATGAGTAAATTTTAAATGGGTATCTAGGTCGGTCAATATATGTTATTTCTATATTATAACATCTCAGATCATGTAGAATCAAACAAAAAGTAATTAAACAATCTACATTTCAAACACAATCTGTATCACAATGTCACATTTCTACTTAAACATAAACACAAAAGCAATTCAAATATATAGTAAATTAAATATTAACCTAATGCAAAAATATAAAAAAAATAATAGTATAATTAAATATTTAAAGTTTAAAAAATTAAAAAAATACCTTAAAGAAGGCGAGGAAGGCACGGCGAGGGCGACAGCGGGAGAGGGTGACGGCGAGGAGAGGGCGACGGCGAGGAGAGGAGACGACGGGAGAGGGCGACGGTGGCAGTTGGCAACAAGCAGGACAGGGCGACGACGGCAGTGGAGGACGACAGCGAAGTGGAGGACGACGAGGAGTGGGAACAACGGCGACGGTGAAATGGAGGATGACGACGAATGAGAATGACACAGCGACGGCGACGGAGCACAGAGCGAATGAGTAACGACGACGAAGGAGGATTTTGTTTTCAAAATCGGGTAAGGATAATGAATTGGAGGCTATGGACAAGCGTTTAAACAAGGTTTTTTGCATCGGTTATACGTAATAACCGATTCAAATGGTTATTTGAATCGGTCATCACGTTTAACCGATGCAAATGCTAAATATCATTTGAATCGGTTATACGTAATAACCGATTCAAATAACCTTTTGAATCGGTTATTACGTATAACCGATTCAAATGCTTACCGATACGCGAATTTTTTTTCATTTAAATTGTTTGTTTCGCGGACCGATGCAAATGTGGTGATTATTTGGTCGTTTTTGTAGTAGTGTTGACCACTATTTCCTCTTTTTCTCCAAGGATTACCACACGACATCCGTAGCCAAGTTCAATTTCTTCAGTATTAGAATCCTCTTCGTACCTTTCTAGAAGTCCGGTCCGCACTCCTCCTCGTCGAACAACAGCAATCTGACTCCATCCATGGTGTCGGCGCGTCGCCCGCTACCTTCCTTAGCACCGGTAGTGGCGGCGGCGCACAGCGGCAAGACAGGGTGGACGGACGTGGTGGCTACGGCGGATATGGTAGAGCTCCTGGCGGTGGTGGCGGCGGCGGATCTCAGCGGCACCCATCGGGCAAAGCACCCTGGCAGTTCCCCTCCCCCCAACCCAGTTTACTTGGGCCTCGGCCCTACCACCCAACAGCCCAAGCCCATTTCACCCACAGCCCCATTTCCCAATTCCCCCCTTCCCCACACCCACGGCCCAATCACC
>OOIL02000670.1:604122-638803 GCA_900332095.2 Cuscuta campestris
CAATAACCCGCCAGCCCCCACCCACCCTATGGTCACCCGAGTCAAGGCTGACATCTTCTGTCCAAAACAAATCCTCAATCTTAACACTATGGCCACAATCTCCCCCATACCCCTACCTACCGTAGTGCTCTTAAAGATCCTAACTGGTACAATGCTATGCTAGATGAATATAATGCCTTGATAGATATTCATATATGGGATTTAGTACCCCCCTCCCCCGACCAAAACATTATCTCCGGGAAATGGCTCTTTCGCCACAAACTTGGCCCTACAGGTGAACTGTTCAGGTACAAAGCTCGATGGGTCGTCCGCGGATTCACTCAACGTCATGGCATCGACTACGACGAGACCTTCAGCCCGGTTGTCAAACCTGCCACTATACGCATCGTCTTGAGCCTTACTGTGTCTAGAGGATGGGCGATTCATCAGTTTGATGTCAGGAATGTCTTTTTGCAAGGGTACCTCACTGACACTGTTTACACTGCTCAGCCTTTAGGATTTCAGGACCCTGCTCGCCCACATTATGTATGCAAATTAAATAAGGCACTCAATGGACTCAAACAGGCACCCAGGTCTTGGTACCAGCGATTCACAGGCTTCGTCCTCTCTCTTGGTTTTAATGGATGTAAGAGCGACACCTCCTTGTTTGTCAACAGTCACGGCCAGGACATGGCTCTACTTTTCCTTTATGTAGATGATATTGTCCTTACAGCTTCATCCACTTCCCTTCTTCAGCAGCTGACAGGACGGCTAAAAGGGGAGTTTGTTATGACAGACATGGGTGACCTCCACTTCTTTCTTGGGATCAATGTCCAGTGGACCTCTCACGGCTTGTTCCTCACTCAGACTCAGTTCATCTATGACATCCTCGAACGGGCCGGCATGACCGCGTGCAAGCCGGTTTCTACACCCGTGGACACCCGCGGGAAACTTTCGGCCACCGCCGGCGATCCAGCACCAGATCCCTCTCTCTATTGCTCTATTGTGGGAGCCCTGCAGTACCTCACTTTCACCCGTCCGGATATTACCTATGCCGTCCAGCAGCTATGCCTCACGGCACACCCACCCATGGCATTACCTTCTCACCTTCTCAGACAGATTACATGCGGGCACACCCACCCATGGCATTACCTTCTCACCTTCTCAGACAGATCACATGCGGGCATATTCAGATGCGGATTGGGCTGGTTGTCTAAATACTCGCCGGTCGACATCCAGTTACTGAGGTTAGTGCCAATGACCTGAGGTAGAATATCGAGTTGTTGCCAATGTCGTCGCTGAAGTCATCTTCTTCTAGAACTCCGACAACCTCTGACACGCTCTACACTGGTCTTCTGTGATAACATCAGTGCTGTATATCTCTCCGCCAATCCTGTCAAGCATCAGCGCACGAAGCACATTGAGGTTGACATTCACTTTGTGCGCGACAGGGTAGCTCTGGGTCAGATAAGAGTCCTTCATGAACCTTCTTCCCTACAGTATGCAGACATCTTCACCAAAGGACTACCTTCCATGGTCTTCTCCGAGTTTCGAGATTGTTTGGGCATGCGGCGATCTTCATTAGTGCCGTTGGGAGCATGTTAAATATATTATTACTGTATTTAATATTATTGTAAATTGGTAACTACCATATTTGCATAGGGTGTATTAACTATTGTTTCCTATTGTCATTAATTAGGAAATCTTTGTATATATACACATGTAATCTCCCATAATATTCTATTGGAAATTATTCATTCTACAGTTTTTTGTTGTTGATCTTTTTTTGTAAGCGTTTTTTATATTTACTGTAAATAACCATCTTTTTTTGTTTGCTTTGTTTTTTTATTTTTTTTTATAAAAAGTAAGAAATGAGAAAAGGCGGAATAAATATGGAGTAATAAATAAGGATTTTAAAGGAACTAATGAAAAAAGTAGCAAACGGAAACAAACAGAGAAAATTAAAACCGTGAAAAATAAAAATTTAAAAAGGAAAAAATAGGACAGAATGAAGAAAATTAAAAGAAAAAAAGGAAATGATATAAAGTGAAAATGAATAAATAAAATAAATAACGATTAAAAAGGTTCAAAGAAAAAAAGAAGCAAAAGAAAGGAGGGAAAGAAATTGAAAATAAGAAAAAAGAAAAAATAAAGAAAAAATAAAAGAAAAGAGGGGAAAAAGAAAGGAGAGAAAGAAAGGGGACTGAGTTGAAAAAGAAAAGAATATAAATTATGAGAGTGTAAGGATAAGAAAAAGAAGAAATTAGGGTCAATGTGAAAAACAAAAATTTAGATTCTGTAATTTGGCCCAAAGTGACCTGCTGGTTACCTGCTAATGGGTAAATGGACTTTTAGTGAAAAAATGTTAAAAGTTCAGGTATTTTTGTGAAAGGTTTTGAAGTTCACGTACCAAATTGAAATTTTTCGTGAAAGTTCAAATACCATTGTTGAAATTTACCCTAAAATTTGGCTCAAATTTTATTATGTGTACATTATACTTTTTTTTGAGTTTTAATATTTTGTAGAAGAATTTAAAATAGTAACCCACATTTGAAATATCATTTTGTTATCATTTGTCACTGTAGCTTGTGAGATATAAAATAAGTTTAATAAGCCTTTCTTGCATTTACTTTTCATTATTTATGTTTTTATTTAAATATACTTTTGATTTATAAAAATAAATATTTTTGTGACATTTTAAAGTTTAAATTAGCTGCATATATTTTCATCCCAATTTATCTCGAAATCGATATTGAATCTTCCGAACCATATCAAACAAAAATTTTGGGATCAGGAACACTACCACGTAAAGGTAGTGTTTGGCAACTAGCATTTCATTTCAATTTATGCATTTCAATTCCAAAATTTGAAATCTTGAATTTCAAATGACAAGAGAAGGTGCATGGATTTCAAATTAAACTTTGTTATGAATGACAAGAATTTGACTCAAATCCAAATTCAAAATTTTTAGATTTCCAAAACATGAAATTTGAGCTAAATCCGGATTTCAAATCCAAATCCATGTTCTCAAACATACCGTATGAATTCAAATATTTGGTGAGGTATGGGAACCTGCTATAAACCCTACCATTGCTCACCCCTACTCACAGGGCATGAATTAAGCTAGGGCTTGGGAAAAAATAACTCTGCAAGCTCATGATAGTGAGCAGTTGGCGCAAAAATTAAGCTAGGGTTACCAAGATAGAGAGAGCTCCATGTATAGCGATGACAGTGATTGCGTGGTGCTGGAAGAAGATCCCGCCGAGTCGGTTAAACCAAGTCACGGCAAACGGAGCTATGACTCCGATGATCTGATTATTGTTAGCGAGAAGGGTCCGGTATATCTCTCTCTGAAACTCAATCAAATTTCAAAATTTGCTCTTTTTTCCCATCATTTTCTGGAATTCGAATGGAAATGTAGGTGTATGGATAAGTAAATTTTAGTTGAGCTTGGAATTCTAGGGAGAATACCATTTTAGGTTTACGCAAGTTTGGTTTTTAGGCAACCAAGTACTTAATTAATGAAATCAGGACAAACAAAATGATGCTCTTCCTGTACAAAAAATACAGTGAAGTTAATCCTAAATGATTCTAAGGTTTTCTTTTCTTGTATTGTGGGTTAAGCATTTAAGCCAACTATGTCATCCACTTAATTCTATTTGCGGCTCACCATCATGAGCTTGCTCACTACTGAATACAGTTGGCCCATTTTACCTTTATAACTTCCAATTGAGGCTGTGCTGGTGTGCTACTCATAAGTTCGATTACCAACAATTCTTCAATTATTCTAGCTCTACTTTTGTAGTAAAGTAGAATGTAAGATGAACACTACAAAGCAGCGTTGACAAAGAACGAGAAGAATAACTTGATAGAATATAACGAATCGCGTAGAACGCTTTCACATCAAAGTTATTTCGAGGTATATCAAAATACTTTAATCGGATAAGACGTTAATCAAGAACAAGCCTTTTGAATCATATCTTCAAGCATACCCGAGTGTCTCTATTTATAGAGATGAAAATTGACGATTAGACATGATCTTTCGCGTAAAAATTTGCAAACTTTCGCGTGGTAGGGATAAATGCAGACTTTCGAGGTTTTGGATGCAAACGTTTGTAGAGTTTGGTCAAAATTGGTCTTTATGTGAAGTCCGGGATTTTCTATTATTTTGGACTCCGATCACAGCTCAATTCTGGCCAGGGGCTCTTCCCCTTGGACCCCGCCAGGGGCTGCCGCCCCTGGACCCCCGCCATGAATTTGTAATATCGTTGAACGAGTACACACTCCGTGCCTCCTAACTCATTAGACAACGTCTATTCAAATTCTTGTCTGATCTAAGTAAATCCAATCACACAAAAATAGTTGATTATAGTAAAATCACCAACAACTTTTTTCTTTTTTTTTAATTTTTTTGTTGGTGCTTGTTTGTTTTTCATGTTAATGTGTAGTTTGGTTCTTATAATGGTTACTGTTGTGAAAGTTTGCTCTACAAAATACTTTTTTTGTTCTTTGTAATCTTAATCTACTACCTGTTGTTCTTTGTAATCTTAATCTTGATGAAGATGATGATATTTGAGAAGATACTAATAGTTTATACTAGTGTGTTTTATCCTAGGTTCAAACCTGCAGACTGTGATATCCCTCTTTTCTATTCCTAAATATAATTAAATTTAAACTCTGGATTAGGCAAATGAAGTTCATAGTTTGACTTTAGGGGTTTAAGAAAGTTTTTAAAAGTGAAGTTTGTTTGGAACTTGTTAAAAGAGAGAGAATTGTTGTGAGCCACATATTCATTTCCTAAAAACTAAAAAGGAAAGGAGAGGAGTGTGAAGTTTATTACGGACAAAAATGAAGGTGTGGATTTCATTTGGAGACGAAGGGAGAATGATGTGATGCTTGTACTATTTTGATGTCATTACTATTTTAACGGCATTATGGCGTCGTTATGTGAATGTGATGCTTATACTTACAAACTAGATTTAGACAAGTTGAAGCTTTGGGAATAGGACACTTAATCCTTTGCTCGTTTGAATATCAAGTTTAGATTAACAGTCTGGATCGTTCCTAAAGAAATTATGTGCAAAGCAGCTTGAGTAACTTTTGGTTTGTTATTCTGATTTCTAATTGCATACTGTGTTTTTTCTTCACCATACACCAGTTATGACATGACACTTTGATTTTCTTCGAATTTAGGTTGCTTGTAGAGATTATCCCCATCCTCGACATCTTTGTGTTAAATTTCCTTTTGCTTCTACTCCGCACAAAAATCACTGTGACCGTGTAAGTGTTATTATGAAACATATTTCATTTTCTGATTACCTTTCACAGGTTTCTTCCTTGAATTTCTGGTTAGACGTGCACATATTTTGATTGCCCTTTTCTTGATTTCAGTGCCATTGTTATGTTTGTGACTCACTGGCTCCATGTGGCTTCTGGGGAAATGGAATTTCGAGAAAGAATCATTGTCATGCCAATGATAAGGATAAGTTATGGAAAGCCCGTCGAATAAGTACCAAAGGAAGTGATGTAATCCAACCAAGAGTTCACAATAGGTCCAGTGCTGTTAGTGATTCACCAAGAGAACCAATCACTTTTACTGACCGAGACCTCCCAAAGTACCCGCCTGATGGGGATGCCTTAGTCATCAGTTTATGCATGAGCATCCGCAAAGTTGATGTTAGGAGGATATTGGTTGACACAGGGAGTAACGTCAACATGTTGTACTTCGGTGCCTTCAAAAAGATGGGATTGACTAGGCACCAGTTGCGTCTAGACAGACCCCACTTGGCTGACTTCTTAGGGACTTCAGTCGAGGCAGAAGGATCAATACTGCTCCATGTTGAAATAGGAGAGTATCCACGAGTGAAAACAATGGCAATGGAATTTGTGGTTGTTGATTTGGAAAGTGGATATAATGGTGTCCTAGGCCAATCGGGCATATGTGGTCTGGGCGGTGTCATATCAGCCCATCACTTGTGCATGAAGTTTCATACTCCCAATGGGGTAGGAGTAGCTAGAGGCGACCAAGAGATGTCGAGGACTTGTGAAAGGATTACCTGCGAGAATAAGGATGAGTTACGGAAAGCCCATCGAAAAAGTATCAAAGAAAGTGATGTAGTCCAACCAAGAGTTCACAATAGGTCCAGTGCCGCTAATTTTACGCCAAGAGAACCAATCACTTTTACTGACCGTGACCTCCCAATGTACCCTCATGATGGGGATGCCTTAGTCATCAGTTTATGCATGAGCATCCGCAAAATTGATGTTAGGAGGATCTTGGTTGACATAGAGAGTAATGTCAACGTGTTGTACTTTGATGCCTTTACAAAGATGGGACTGACTAGGCACCAGTTGCGTCTAGACGGACCCCACTTGGATGACTTCATAGGGGCTTCAGTCGAGGCAGAAGGATCAATATTGCTCCATGTTGAAATAGGAGAGTATCCACAAGTGAAAACAATGGCAATGGAATTTGTGGTCATTGATTTGGAAAGTGCATATAATGGCATCCTAGGCCAACCGGGCATAAGGGATCTGGGCGGTGTCATATCAACCCATCACTTGTGCATGAAGTTTGACACTCCCAATGGGGTCGGAGTTGCTAGAGGCCTCCAGGGTATGTCGAGGTTTTGCGAAATGATTGCCTGCGAGAATAAGGATGAGTTACGGAAAGCCCATCGAAAAAGTACCACAGAAAGGGATGTTGTCCAACCAAGAGTTCACAATAGATCCAGTGCTTTTAATGTTACGCCAAGAGAACCAATCACTTTTACTGACAGTGACCTCCCAAGGTACCCTCATGATGGGGATGCCTTAGTCATCAGTTTGTGCATGAGCATCCGCAAAGTTTATGTTGGGAGGGTCTTGGTTGACATAGGGAGTAATGTCAACGTGTTGTACTTTGATGTCTTCAAAAGGATGGGATTGACTAGGCAGCAGTTGCGTCTAGACAGACCCCACTTGGCTGACTTCTTGGGGACTTCCGTCGAGGCAGAAGGATCAATCCTGCTCCATGTTGAAATTGGAGAGTATCCACGAGTGACAACGATGCCAATGGAATTTGTGGTTGTTGATTTGGAATGTGCATATAATGCCATCCTCGGCCAACCAGGTGTATGTGATTTGGGCGGTGTCATATCAAGCCATCACTTGTGCATGAAGTTTGACACTTCCGATGGGGTCGGAGTTGCTAAAGGCGACCAGGACATGGCAAGGATTTGCGAAATGATTGCGTGCGAGAATATTGGGAAGAGGTGTCTCCACATTAATTCTGTGATGAGAATATATCCGGTTACCCGGCCCCGATTTTGTGATTAAGTTGTAGGATGTCTTAAGCTCATCCCCATATGTGGTAAGTTGTGATGGTTAGAAAGAACTGATGAGCTCTTTAACTTGAAAGGTTATTTCTCGATTGAAAACCTGAATTATGTTTTCTTAAAATGTCATTTGTTTTTCTATTTATCTTGAATTTCATGCATGTACCTCTTTTGAAGGCATAATTCGTCCATTCTGCTTCTTGAACATTGGATTTCAATATTCTCACCTGCTTTTGCTTTTAGTGTTGGCAGTTAAATGAATACCCGATCATGGGCCGCGGTACCAAAAAAGAAGGCTTGGGCTTGTGTGTTTGGTGTAGGGGCGGGCAAACGGGTCCATGAACCACGGCTTGGAACCGAACTGTGCGGTTCGGAGGGATTCATAGTTATTAAGGCATTGCTTAGGCGCTATGAGATCGACGCCTCGCCTGAAAACACCTAAGGCAATGAGGAGCACCATTTTTTTAAAGTAACATGTGTTCTATTCGTTTTTTCTTTTTATATGGTGCAATTACAAGGGCTAGGGTGGTCGTGAGGGTCCGAGGTCGGAGGTGGGGGTTTATGAGGGAGGTTATGAGAGAGGTAAGAATTGTCAATTTTACAAACAATCACTATAGGTGCTCTAATTTAATTGGTGTCATAATTTTACACCACTTGGAGTACTGTAAGATTACAACTCCTCTATACACACACAAACACAAACACACACACTTTGGTTTTTTGTAATTAAGGTTATGCTTAGCCTAATTGATTGACTTCGTGTTTGAATTATTTATGGAAGGTTGTAACTTTTTTTAGGGTAAAAGAAACTGATAAATTAACTGCCAAAACTGATCGGAATTTGTAAAAACCCAAACCAGCACAAACCAGATGATTGATTTAATGTTTGGGTGTGGTACAAGGTAATGTTTGAGTTGTGCTATCATGATCTCAAAATTTACATGTGAAATGTAGATTTTCTCACAAATTTCTTGTAGGTTCATAGTTGGATTTCTTTATTTTTGTAAGGTCCATTTCATGGAGTTATTTTATGTATCAAGATCCATAAAATGAGTAATGCACATTAGGATTACAAAAGAATTTGTCTAATGTTTTTTTTGCATATTAATTTTTATTTATTTTTCTTCATTAACTAATAAGTTTGTTTTGAAAACTCGTTCAAGCTTTATCATGTATAAATTGTATTTTACTTAAGTTTTACTCCCTCCGTTCCTGAATAGATTACAATTTTTTTTTCTCTCTCCTCTCGATAACTTTTATTTGTTTACGCGATTTCATTAAGGGGGGTGTATTGAATTGAGAGTCTGTAAGATTTTTTTAGATTCTTAAAATCAGAGGTTATTTAATCTAGATTTCAAAAAGTCTTTAAAAATCTTGAGGTATTTAATAAGGATTTTCTAAAGTCTTTAAAAATATTGAAGTATTCAACTTGGATTTTCAAAAATCTTTCAAAATTTTGAGGTATTCAAAAGTCTAGAATTTTAATACTCTACGAATTTTGTTGGATTTTCTCTAAAAATGCTTACAAGAAATCTCTTCCCACAACTCTAGATTTCTATGGATTTCCATATTCCATATTTGAGATCGTCTCTACCGGCTCTCCTCTCTCGGATCCAGATCCGGATCGTCTACCCGTTTGTTTTCCAATCGCGATTGTCCGATCGTCGCACTGATTGTCGTTCTTGGGTTTGTCCGCTGCTCTGTTCGTAATTTCAGGAATACAAAAGCTGTTCGTAACTGAACTGACTTCAATACGGAGTAATACATATGCAGATAAGGAAGCATGCGATTTTAGTCCACCTCCCCCCATTGGTACGGCCCACAGAGAGATTGTTGGAATGTCAGAGAGATTTTGGGTGGATTCTATAAATTTTTTAAATTCTACATAGATTCTACATAAAATCAACCAAACTCTACATTGATTCTACAAATTTTTCAAATTCATCAACTTTTTGAAATCTAAAAAAATCTACACCCCCCTAAGTATTTGATAAAATAAAATATTTTTGTCACCTCTTGTTTTGTAGAACTTTTGACGTAGTTTTTTAATATATAATTTTTATATCTTATTGATATACCAATTTGTAAATAAAATGATTTCAAAAAGTAAGAAATTTTACTTCGTAACCCGCAATTTTTAATCAAATTGGGGACGGAGAGAGTATTTTTTATGCTTCGTAGATAAATTTAAAATTATTAAGAGCATTAAGAAATCTACTTCGTTAAATTGTTATATATTCAAAATTGGTGTTTACGGAATATATAGACCTGACAAAACAGAACCGGAATTGAATTATCTTAAACCGAAACCGAAATGATTTGAAAAATGAAAATTCGATCAGTAACCGGAAACCCGAAATGATCCGAATCAAACCGAAACCGAACTAAATAATTCATATCCAATTTAAAACCGAAACCGATTAGATCCAAAACCGATAATATCGATAATATCCGAATTGATTAAACCCAAAACCAATTAGATCCAAAACTGATAATACCCGAAACTGATGAGACCCAGAACTGATTAGATCCGAAACTGATAATATTCGATCCCGATTAGAACTAAAACTGATAAACTTGGAACTGTATTTGTCTTTCCATAAGCATATTGTATTTTTAAACTTTTACTTTTATTTATACCATTTGAACTATTTACATTACTTGCTCATTTCCTCATAAAATGGATTACCATCTTGAAAAAATACAAAATCTCATGCCTTAAATTTATTATATTTAGAAATTTTAAGATAAGTATACATATAAAATATTGGAAGAATAAAGTGAGCCAACTATTTTGCTATTAAAAAATTAAAGAAAATAAAATATTTGAAAAACAAAGTGAAACAACAATTGAAAGAAATTAGGTCTAAGAATTAAAGGTGAATGGAAATAGAGAAATGGATAATCAAAATTTAATTAGAAAATAATATATATCCAAAATATATTTGATTGAAATATATTCAAACTGAAACATATCGAAAAGCAAAATATATCTGAACCAAACTAGATCCAAACAGAAATATATCTGATTCAAATTGTATCCGAACCGAAATCTATCTGAACCGATTTATATCCAAACCGTATCTGAACCGACTCGAAACGGAATTGAATCGAATAATGTATAGAACCAAATCAAATCTGAACCAAAATTAAACCGATTCGAACCGAACCAAACTGATTATAACACATATCCAAATGATATTCGAACCGAAAAATCCAACCCGAAACCGACCCGGTTGACCCGATTGCCACCTCTAGGAGTATATATATTAACTTTTCGCACTCCCTATGTTCAGTATGTTGTTAGAAATAATATTTATTATACTTTGTTATATTTTTGTGCTTGAATATGAGTGAACTTTCCCATAAATCTTGGAAATTCTGGTGTTTGAACATGAGTGAACTTTACCTGGAGTGTTAAATTGTTATATATTGAGAATTGGTGTTCATACATTGATCTTTTACCACTCATCCACTCGGTATGGTGTTAGAAATAATATTTTTTAAATACTCCATCTTCTCTAAATAAATTTTCTTCTTCAAACAGTGTAAAACCTAAGAAAATATGAAATATATAATATTTACAACCTATGGCGCGGCTGATCAGTGTGGGGTTGTGGTGGAGCTGTGATGGCTGGCTGAGGTTGTTGCCACCTCAGCGCGCGATGGGGAGGGAACACCACTCTCTTCCCTGTGAGTGTGATGCGCGTATTGACCATTACCTCCATGATGATGCTTTTTCGTTTTTTCCTTATTTCTTTCTTTAATTTCCTTCTTTCTCTCTTTCTCTCTTTATTTCTTTTTTCTTTCCATTTCATCTTTTTTAATTTTTAATTACAGTTTTTAATTTTTATACTTTTTTGTTTTAAATTTTATGTTTTTTTTCCTTTTTTCCTTTCCTTCTTCCTTGTTAGATTCTTTGAATCACAAAGTTATTTTTTTAATGGAGTACTTGTATTTTTTCGCCATCTATCCCTCTTATTTTTTTTGTTTTTTGTATTATGCCAATGTAATTTTTAATTTAAATTTTAATGAAATATTTATTTAATGTTTTTATTTTTTAAGTAATTTTGATTTTATTATATATTTTTAAAAAATAAAGAAATAGGCTTGATGGACGTGATCGACACTTTTGTTCAGTGATAGATTGCGATGGAAAAGAAAAAAATTTAAGTGATGGTGAGTGGCGCTGAATGAGATGTCGTGATAGGCAGGATGATGAACACCATACCTACCTGCCTGGGTCTCTAACTAAGTCGACCACAACCGTTCGAGCCAGAATCCATTAACCTCGATGCTCAAAAAGTCGATTAAACCCTGTGATTTTTAGGCCCAAACTATTTCCCCTTTTAACTCCCTTGACATATCTTTTCTGCATAACTCTTTAGAACATCTCAAATGGTGTTGCATATATTCAGTTTTGAAGTTGTACATCTTTTAATAGTACTTTATTAAGTATAAAATGGGTTTTGCAGTATTTTAAACCCAAATATAGGTTGTAATTTGGTGCTCTATTTTCTTTTATTCCATATCTTTATGCTCTAAAATATTTTTATAATTCCTTAATTATATTATTTATCTCTCGGCTTCAAATTTCTTGGTGATAATCCTACACTGGTTCGGGCTTTTTATTCCAATCTCCGAATGTGAGGGGGTGTCCTTCACTCTATGGTCAAGGAGCATCCCATCGAGACCGTGGAGGCGCTGGGATGTATCGCTGAAATTATGTTCCAAGGAGGCGACATCTCCGAATATGGCGGAGAACATTGGGTGATCAACAATGAAGGAGTTATCATCGATGAACTCGGCATCACCAAACTCATTTGGCATGCCACTGGTTGCCCGGCCATCCATTTGGCTCCCCCGGAGAACATGTTACTGCTCTACATCATCACTCAGATCCTCAAACCAAAAGCTCGTAGCCATATGACGCTGTTTGTCGAGGACATAAAGGTCATTCACGCCATCATGCACACAACACCAATTAATTGGACCAAATTTGTCATGATCCACATAACTGGTGTTGCCTCCAACTCGAATCCTGCCATATGCATTCCTCGTCATGGATATCATTGAAAAGGTGCACGTTCCAGTCACCAGTGGTCCCCGAGCGAAAGCCACCAAGCTTTGGATCATCGACAACCAAACATTCAAGAAACGCTCTGGTAATGACACCTGGCTTCTTATTAAAACCAACCCCTTGGCAGAGCCACCCTCTCCTCTATTGCTGACTCTATTTGGTGTTTGAGCCTCACCATTGACGAGATGGGTAGCACAATTATTGAGCCCATTGACACGGATGTTCAACACCAAGGTTATACCATGCAAGCGTATTTTGACCGTGTCAACTGCGTGCCTCATCCGTACCAATCCACCTTCCTCGGGAAAGACTACACACACCCTTCAGCAACGATGAATTATACGTTTCCCAAGCTCACCCGATGATGATAAGCTTGATGAAGAGATTGATGGGGATGTAATGGACGTGGAAGACGAAGAAGATGAGGAGGACGAGGAAGAAGACTGGGCATTGGCTATCCTAGCTATTTTCTATTTTCTTTTCTAATTTGTTATGTTTTTCAATGCTTCCATAGTGTACTTCGCATTTCCCTTAATAAATAAATCTTTTTGTTGATGTCAAAAGGGGGAAGACAAGAGCTATGCATGAATTAAGGGGGAATTTATTAATTGATGCATAAACTAAAGGGCAACTTTTCAAAAAGATGAAAACAACTCTTTTCTACATGCATATCCACGTCTTGCTTGCCATTATCAAAAAGGGAAAAACTGTTAGAACACACTTTACAACTATGTTGAACTAAAGTGATGTTCGTTTTTTACAGGTTCTGATCATGCCAAATCGTCGTGGATATAAAGGCTCTTCATTGAAACACTTCAGGCGTGAAGCAAGGCAGAGCAGAAAGTACAAGTAAACCAAGAACAAGTCAAGTGTTTTGAAAATGTAGTTGAGTCAGTAGTCATTGTAATCAAGAACCAAAAAACAACTTAAGGCTTGGCTCTCAAAATAAAACAACTTTATCAAACTCATGAAACCATTTTTTTGAGCATAAAACTTGTGTTTTCACAAGATTTTTCAAGTTGCCAAAACCCCTGGTCCTTTCCCAACCAAAACCACATCGTACGGTTTTCGACGTTCGGTTTCGAGTGTTGGTTTTCGGTGTTTGAATAAACCAAGCAGTTTTCAATTTTCTATCATTTATTTTTACTTTTGGTCATATTAAAAAGGTTTCCAAGCTATTACTTTATAAAAACCACTCTTGGTTTTTGGTCTTTGGTAAATAAAACCATGAAAACCGTCTTTCACTTGGTGATCCATGGTTTTCACCTTAACGACGTGGTTTTCAAGTTTTTATACTTGATTTCTATTTTAAATCCACTAAATAAATTTTTCGAATGCTTAGTTTTTAAGTTGGGAAACTTTGATTTTTAACATCGATTTTTGGTGTTGAATGCCAAGCCATGGTTTTGGCGTCGAGACCAAACAGCGATGTAGGCTGACCAACAGTGCTGTTTTGGATAGGTCTAGGAAACACCAGCTCTAGCTGCTGATTCATGAACAACGATGTTCCTCTAGGAACATCGATGTTCAAAATTGACCGTTGGAGTTATATAAGACAAAAATTTTCCTTCTTTAAAAGTCAACACCCAAAACAGCGATATAGGCTTTTGAATATCGTTGTTCACATGACCATTAGCCAATTTCAAAAGGAAAAACAAAGCAAGAAACAACGATGTTCACCTTATAAACATCGATGTTTGGCCAGTTTTCTGTAGACCTTCTTTAATTTGACTTCCACAAATCAAGCCAACCAACCACAATCTTCTCCGAATCGTTGCACTTTGTTTTTAAGTATAAAAAGGGGTATCTTAGGTTTACTTTTTACAACCATTTGTCACACATTTCAACACATTATTTTATAGGGCCATGATAGGGGTACACCAATATGGGCTACCCCATTTGTACAACAAGCTAATGCAGACACACACAGAAACAAAATGTCTGTGCAGCACAGACATTTTGTGTTTGTGTGTGTCTGTGTTAGCTTGGTGTACAAATGGGGTATCCCATGTGGGTGTACCCCTAGGTTAATTCTATTTTATATCATTCCACAACCATTTTATATAGCTTTTGGGATCCACTTCTCGAGGAATTGTTGTGTTTTTTAATTTAAATTAGTTTCCTCATATTCTACTCTTTAAGAGAGTCTTAGTTCTTGAGTGATTAAGTGTTGTAATTACTTGAAGGGAGGTTTGCTACCTTGGTTATATAATGGAAGGGTATATTGCTTTGGGTTGAAGTCTTGGAGTGCAATATCTTCGATCAAGTGTATTAAAGCACGTATTACTTGATTTCTCAGGTTGTACCAGTTTGTTAAAGCACCTGTTGGGTAAGCTTAACGAATAGTGACATATACTTAGCAAAACATACGGGTGCTATGTGTCCTACCCGATTGCAATAGTGACATATCACGTTTGAGTCGTGCATATGCCTAGGTTGAGCCAAATAATATCTAAGTGATCTAAAATCATTATTCCTAGAATAATTAATAAAATTCCTAGACTCATTTATAGGTTGTCTAAAATTATTCCAACCGTTTTTAAAATTCCTAGAGTCACTTCTATGTTTTTTAAGATTATTCTTATTATTTCTAAAATTATGTATGTTATTACTATGATTATTATTTCTTCTAGGTGGTCTATTTTTCTTAACCTCTTTACAAATTTTTTTAGGCTCTTCTACCTTAAGTTCTTCTATAGTGTCCCTAAGTGCTATGTTCTCTAACTTTAAAGACTCACAACAAGAATAAGTAGAACTATGGTCAATAGAATAGGGGTCTTCATTCATTGCCTTAATTTTATTTTTAAGGTTAAAATTATCATTTCTCAAAACTTTATTTTCCTTTTCTAAACCATGAATCTTAGCCTTATCCTTTTCGTCAACTTTTGAAGTTTCCTTATACTCACCAAATAATTCTTTAAAAGCTTCTTGCAATTCTTCGAAAGGAGTGTTAGAAGTGCTAACCTCTTCTTCTTCATTGGCGATGAAGCAAATTTGGGTTGCTTCCAGGGCCGGCCCATAGGGGGGACAGGCAGCCCGTCCAGACCAGGCCCATAATTTTAAGGGGCCAAACCTTTTTAGATCTTATATATATAAGAAGCCCAAAAACCCAAAATCCAAAATAAAACAGCTCCCTTCGTTCCCGGCCCCAAACTCCCCCCTTCTTTCGGCCTTCGACAATTTCCGGAAATTAGAGAGATAGAGAAGCGAGCAGTCGGCCACTTGCCGGTTCTTCTCCCGCCTGACCCCGCCAGCTTCCCCAAGCAAAAAGAGATCTTCTCCGAGATTGTCTAAATGGGAGTTGCCTAGCTTGACAGTGTTTGATGATTTCCTGAGGTGAACTTAGGTTAATAAAGGTACAATATATTTGTGAGTTCATTGAAATTTCCAACCTAAAATGGAATTGAAATGGACTTTTTGTTTTGTTTGAATGTGGTAATTATTGGTATGAAATTTAAACAATTGGTTCCAATTATTTTTACCATTATCAATTGTGATTTTGGTGGTGTTTGAGATTTGTTTGTGGGTTTTTGTATATTGCTGCTTATGGAAAATTACTAAATGCATTTGATATTATGATTTTTTTTGTTAATTCTATGGACTTTATAAATTAATACTCTGTAATTTGATATCTTTGCTAATTTCTATGAAATATGAATGAAGTTGTAGTTCCATATGTTCTCTATTTGATATCGGATGAGTTGATATGAATGGATTTCTTGAATTGCTATGATATTCAAAAAAATTGAAATTTAAAGTTGGTGTTTGATTTTATTAAGTGTTCAAATCTTACTTACAGTGGGCAATGTCCCAAGAAAGGCTTAGTAGGTTGACGATAATAACTATCGAGAATGAAATCTTAGAGAGAATAAACTGTGATTTAGTAGATTGTCATTTACTCATTTTCTTATGATACTATTACGTAATTGTCATTTAAACATAATTAATTTACATAATTTAATTTATTAGACCGGTAGGGATAAGACTTTTTAGGCCTTTTTTTTATCTCGGCCCAGGCCTTTGAATTCTCAGGACCGGCCCTGGTTGCTTCTTTTGCTTCTTCAAGAGCTTCATATTTCTCTTGAATATCATCCCATAATTTCTTGGCCGTTTTATAGCCCGAGAATGTTTGGAATAATTTCACGTCAATGACACAATATAAAAGATGTAGAGCTTTAGCATTTTGTTCTACCTTCTTGATATCATCATCCGTGTACTCCTCTTTGGGTTTGAGCACTCTTTTTTTGCCTACCTTCTTTGTTGGAAAACAAATTCCATTGTTGACCATCATCCATAACTTGTAATCAATGGATTGAATGAATATTTTCATTCTATCTTTCCAAGACGAATAATTTGTTCCATTGAACAACAGTGGTCTTGATATGGATTGCCCTTCTTGAATTCATGCGTTCAATATTCTTAAAAAAAATTTAATCGTTTTCTAAAATGTCACAAGAAGCGTTTGAGATATCTATTCCGATATCAATTGTAAGACAATGTGTGCAACTCTAGAGGGGGGGAGTGAATAGAGTTGTTGAGAATGTTTACCGTTTTTTGCAGCGTGAGTGTGTAAATAAAAATAAACGAGTGTGCATTGGAAATAAAAGTGAGAAGGCAAAGAACACACTGATGTAAACTGGTTCCCCACCTCGTGGCTAGTCCAGTTCTCTGAGAGACTCTCTCGAAGCTACCACTACTTATCAAGCTTCAACGGGTGGTTGACAAACCGTTTACAACTCGAGAACTTGAACCCACAAGCCTCAAGATTTACCCTCTACAAGACTTCCCACCCAAGACTTAAGTCACATAAGTCTTGTACAACAAGAAGAGTAACCTTCTTCAACCTCACAACAAAACTCTCACAAGAGTAGAAATGAGAAAATGATTAAGCTTTATGGATGACAAGAACACTATCTTGAAAACAAATAGTTTTCTCTTAAAATAACTTATATTGGAGAAAAGAATTGATGGAGGATTAAGACCAATAATAAGTAGCTAAGACCTACTTCTTTTTTCAAGCTTATAAACAGCTTATAAGCACACAGAAACATGTCATCAATTAGCTTATAAGTTAAAAACTACTTATAAGCCGTTTTGACTAGCTTATAAGCATAGAGAAACACCCATTATATTTGAATTTAATATGTTTTCTAGAAAAAGATCTAAAGTTGTGTTTTAAGTTAATTACTTAAGCTTCCACGCCATTTTAGAATATTTCGGTGGACATTTAAATATTTTTTTGAGTTAAATGTTTTAAACTGTTTTGAAATATGATGTGTTTGGATGTCAATTTGGTGACAACCCGATCCGGTAGTCTATGTATTAGGGTTACACGGGTCGGGGTGTTACATGAGAAGTTTCTATTGAGTCAGCTAGACTAGATTTTATAGGTGTGTTAGTATTGAGACCGTTTTATAATATATGTATGTTTTAATGAATGTTTTTTTATTTTACGAATGTTTTTAAGACTATGTTATCATAAATGTTTGTTTAAGTTAATGAATGCTTGTATGACATTGTTATTACGACTTTGCAAGAAAATTTACTTTCAATAACATCTTACTCTATGTTATTAGGTGACATATTTCTTAATGAATTGATCCTAAATATTGATGTAAAGTCCAAAACAACAATGTGTGTTTTGAGGACCATAGACGTTAACAATGAAAATTATGGTTTGAAATTTTATATGGAGTACTATAAGTTTATTTTTTAGCTATACTCATTTCTATAAAATGAATCAAATAGAAATAGACTATTTTCAACCTGACCCTAAAATAAAAATAAATAAAACTGCGTCTTTTGGAGTAGGGTTAAAAAACCACAGGGGATGGCCGAATTGTGCTGTCGTTTCCTCCATCCGCTTCGCCGACTTCTTTTCGTGAGACTCCCCCAGACCCATCCGACCCAGCCGGCGAACGCGAACACGCAGGAGGCGCTGCCAAACTCAGATTTCCTCCACCACTGCGGCGAGCGGCTCCTACCCTCTTACTCTGTCTCTTTCCCCTACATTTCTTTTTGTTCAGAAGTTTTTAAATTTTTCTTCCGGTAATTATTTAGTACTCAGTTTTTTTAGTTCTATCTTTAAAAATATTTTTTTTTATTAATTTTTAGTTTCTGTGTTTGCTTTTTATTTTGAAGACACGGTTAATATTTATTGAATTTCTAATAAATTGTTTAGATTTCATTCAATATCGTGATTTTATAATTTATTTTAGGAATTATAGCTATGGACAAACTTTAGTTCCCAAATGGACATTCGAATTCTGTATAATTTTATTTTTGTGTTGAATTGAATTGCTATATATGCTCAAATTATTAATTTTGATGATAAAGTTATACGTGAAACTCTTCCATTTTAATTTTTTTTAAATGTTTTGTTCCAGATAAAATTTATTAAAATTTTCATCATTTTATATTGCAGTAAAAATTTCAGGGGATATGATATAGGCTAAGGGGGTGTTCCTCCCCTTACATGTCATTAGCACCATTATGTACTTGTCACTAAAGTTTTAAATGTAGCAACAAGTTAGGTAAAAGTTAACATGTCAACTTCTATTATTTGTTAGCCATGAATCCTGAGAAGACTTTTTGCCTACTAATATCATGTATTTGAGAGTTGTGATTTTTAAAAATGTAATTGTTGACTCATAGTGACTCACTAAGTGTAATGTTTACATGTTTTCTTTGCATGCACAGATCCTAGAAGGCTTTTACTTAGAAAAATTGTGGGTTATCTTCCCAACCCCCAACGTCAATCCTACAGAACCCATGGCATCTAAGAAGAAGAAAGAAAACACATCCTCTCAGTCTACATTGATGAAGCTGAAAACCCTAGGCCACAAACTTCTGTCTTCTAGGGCACACATCAACAACCTCCCTATCCTCCTCACCTATATCAGCCCCACTTCTCCTCCCCAATATGCACTCGAATCACTCCTTTCCCTCCAAGCTTTCTTCCTACCTCTCATCCCTGACCTCCCTTCAACTACTGTAGCTGCAGACACTGAAGAACCCGAAGTCATCTATCGCATTTGGCTACGCTCCAAGTTCGATGACCTCGTTCGATCTCTCATTGACATTGCCATCTCCTCCCAGTGCGAACAAGCCCTAAGGGTAGGAACATCTACTGACCTTTCTTTTCCATTTATTTATCTGTTTGTGTGTGTTCCTTTTCAATTTTTGACTTTGTATTGTTTGCTTAGCAGCAGATGTCATTGAGAATAAAACTGACTCAGTAGATATCAGATCAACATAGCTGACCTTACTACTTCAGATATATAGTATAATGCTAACATGGCTCTTAAGTTTTGAGGATTTAGGAAGCTGTATTGGATGCATTATTGGATTTTGTGAAGGTTGGGAACTCAGGAAAATTTCACTCTTCTATATACCACCGCATCCTTCATAGTATTGTAAGTGTCGGTGTTGTTGGAAGATACTATGGGTATGCCTTCCTTTTCTAAACCCTTCATTAATTGTTGTATTTTATCGTGCAGGTTCACACCTCTTCATTAGGGGTAGATGATATTTTGCTGCATTTGATTGCAGAGAAGTATTTCAACTATATTGACATTTGGTATTGATCCCATCTTTTTTTAGTACCTTACACTTTGTTTTGATTTTTCTTACTCTTGATGGCATATAAGCCTGAAAGAGTTTGTATTATAATGTGATATTTGCTAATCTCTCTTATTTCTATTGACATCATCTTTTTTTTAAAGTTGTGCACACTGGACAGTATGACACTTAGTCTATATTTTTCTGCAGTTATTTTACTTACATTAGCCTGGAAAGGCTTTCCCGAACAATAGAAGACAAATACATCACTGGTATTGTCTAGCATTTTTTGTTGTTTTATGTTTCTATTTACATTTCCTGCTTTTCTGTTAGTGCTGCTTTTTATACTTATATTTAAGATGACTCATTCACTTTTTATGTACATCAGAATATGATAATAAGATCTCACATGGAAGCGATGAAACTTCTTCAAGAGAAAGGTTAGTACTGAATCATCTAATTCATGAAAATGATTTTTTATTTACTCTCTCCATCCCAAAATCATCTTCCCGTTTTAATTTATGATGTCTGATTGAGGTTATTTTCAATACAGTTTATTTAATAACCGGTGCAAATTTTTAAAATAAAATTTATATACTCCCTCCATCCAACTATTATCATCCCAGTTTGACCAGGCACGAGAATTAAGAGAAGGGTAAATTTTCATTGACTTTCCTATAAATTATAATGCCCTTGCCATATTTCACCACACCTCCCTCCTTGTTCCTCAGTTCCTCCATCCTTCGTCCCAGACACCTCCGTCAAACCCATCCATCAAATTCATGTTGCTGCTTGGATCAATCTCAACTCGGATGAAGTTGCTGATGAAATTTGCAGGAACTCATGCGTTTAAGTCTGACAAAATCTTCATCTATCACCCCATCTGGGCTGAGGTTATCGACCAAGTCATCCGTTTAAATCTAACAAAGTCTCCATTCAAGCACACCAATCTCTTTCCTCCGTTCTCATCGTTTTGTCACCTCGTTCAGATCTGACGGAAATTTAATGATATTTTGGCTCCATCGTCCCGCACCGGTCCGCCAATTTCAAGGGATCTAGATCCGTTAATATTTGGAATCCAAGTCGTTAAACGTCGATGACAGATCGTGCACCTAAACCTGTTGTAATCGCATCATCGGTGGAGACACGACATAGACTACGTTTCCGATGCAAAAGGTGGCCGGAATAGTTATCGTTGAAATTTGGTGGACATGAGTGTGAGGCAGATAGGACTGGCGGGCAGTGAATTGGGAAGGGAAGGGGGTGAAGAGATTGATGAATTTGGTTGAGTTGCTAACTTGCTATTTAAGGGAAGGGCAATTATGACATTTAGCCCAAAACTTTTTACCTAAAAAGGAAATGGGAAGTTAATTTTTGGACGGACAAAAAAGCAAGGTGGGAAGTTAATTGTAGGACGGAGGGAGTATTTAAAAACTGTATCAAAAGTTCTACAAAAAAGTGACAACTATAATTTTTAACAAATCATCAGTGAAAATATGTAATGGAAGAAGATATGGTTTGACCTTGTGAAAAGTAACTTGGTAGATAAATTTGGGTTGGTCGACGGTCGTAGTTTTAAATTTGTTATGAAGTAGGAAAACCTTTTATGTGGAGTGGCGTGAACTTTAATTTAGACTCTAATGTTCCATTTAAATTTCTCTGCTAATGTTAGTTTGTATGTGTATGCATGCTATAATCTTCGCTTTAATTTAGACTCTAATGTTCCATTTAAATGTTCGTATTCATATACATGATGAACTGAGCTTTTTTGGTTAACATGACTACATGCAAAGTTAGATTAGCAAATTGCCAAATCCTTTGACACGTTTACTCGCTAATGCAGTACTCTAACTGTTTGCAGCTGCTACTCTAATTTTTTTGGTCAATTTGCTTCTCCTTTTTCCCTTTACAAACACATATCAAACTCTTCTTAACTCATTCTGTGCAATATACGCAATTACTTCATTCTCGTTTCAGTGAGAGCTATGGGTGTGTGTAACTTGTCATATCAGTCCATTCAATTGATTTGTCCATTTTTTGTTTTGAAGCATGGAACTATCAATTCAGAAGATGTATTATATGCTGTCTCGTATCAAACCATTTGACGGGCTTCGTGAACTGTCAGAATATCAAATGTGGAATGGTTTAGGTAATTTCATCAATAATGTTCAACAAAGTAACAATGCAATGTATATTTCAATCTATTTCCGATGTAACTCATATAGACTATTTTGGCCTTTTTATATTTGTTATTGGTTAGGTACTTTTATTGTGGAAAACAATAAGAAGGAAAATGCTTTAGATTCAAAAGCAGAAAGTAAGCTGGGTAAAGCTAAGAGTTCCAGTGATACGGTACAGTTCTATATAAGTTATTTTCCCCTCATCACCAATACATTTGGTTTTCAGGTTTTGTAATATATATGGTGTTGAGTTTTTCCTACCTTCAGGTTTTGCCTTCTGTGAAAGTTGCTAAAAAAATGAAGCAGAAGTTCACAAAAGCATGGATATCATTCCTTAAAATGCCGCTTCCAGTTGATGTATACAAAGAGGTAAAACTGATAGTTGTTTCTTTCATAGTTGGACTGTTATAGGATTTGCATTTCTATTTGTGCTCTGAATGTTAGCTTTTGTTTTTTTAAAGGTGTTTGGTTTTTTTTTGGAAAGCTTTTAAAGGTGTTCCTAGATTAGTGCTAAATAATGTTTCTTAAATTAATAGTTGTACGCGATAGACATCCGATTTATTTATGTAGTGTTCGAAAGTGCTATCCCCTCTACTCGAATGATGTCTATTTAATCCCGAAAACCAAAAAAACTGCATGTGTTCATCCAGGCTTTACGCTCGGTTCCGTTACCCAAGTGACCACATGCATAGATTATGCCCACTATCTTATTTATTGTCCGTTTGATTGAGCTTTCACTAAGATTATACGCAAACAACGTTTGCAATTATCATACCACTAATTTGATTTGTTTGCAAATTCAAGAGGGCACCACACCTTTACACAGTATTAGATAAAACTAGGTCGTGATATTTAAGTATGCTAAGTTCATTGAACCGTTCAGTTAAATTTATGTCCATTACTCCGTCTGTCCTTTTGTATTTGTCCAATATTCCTTTTTTGATCGTTCCTCAGTATTTGTCCACTTTCCTTTTAAGGCAAACAAAATAATATGAAATGTTGATTTAGCCCTCATCCTTTTTTGATCGTTCCTCGAATGATGTCTATTTAAAAACTGTTCATTAATATAGGGTTTATAAACATCCTCTTTGATATTGCATACTATATGACCAGTTGCCCAAACACATACTGTTGATTCTTTATCCCACATTTTTGGCTTTGCAATCAGGTTTTGGTTACCCTTCATCAGGCTGTCATCCCTTCCTTGGCAAACCCAAATATGTTATGGTAATGAATATACAAATTTCATAATTTTTGTTTCATCACTGACAGAATGACGGATACTCTTTACCTTTGCCTTATACATGCAGTGATTTCTTGACACGATCATATGATATTGGCGGGGTTGTCAGTGTTATGGCTCTTAGCAGCTTGTTTATTCTCATGACTAAACATGGTATAGAGTATCCAAACTTCTACGAAAAGCTATATGCTCTTCTAGAGCCCTCTGTTTTTATGGCTAAACATCGGGCAAAATTCTTTCAGGTTATAGCAAATTTTTCATTTTCTGCTTATGATTGAAACTCTGATTGTGTCATTGACTGTTACAATTTCTGTTTAGGCTGTAGAGTGTTCTTTTAGTAGGCAGTTAGGCACACCAGTTTCTTTTGTAGCTATGGAGTGTTCTTTACTAAAAAAATCAGATCTCAACACAAGCGGTTTTCTGTCTATTTAATCTTTTGTAGAAAGGTAAAAATGTTTTTCTCACTGTTTACATGTTTGTAGTTTTTGCCCATCTAAACATGTCAAACATTCATATAGGAAGTGCAAGTTATATTTCTGGGGCTTGACTAGAGAATTTCGTTTGCAGCTTCTTGATTCTTGCCTGAAATCGCCACTCCTTCCTGCTTACTTGGCAGCTGCTTTTTGCAAAAAATTAAGCAGACTTTCGCTTTCAGTTCCTCCCTCGGGAGCTCTTGTTATTATTGCTTTAGTTCACAATCTTTTAAGGAGACATCCATCAATAAACTGCTTAGTACATCAGGTATGGTCCCTGTCCTCTCATGTGGTGTTTCCTTTGAAATAATATCATTAATAGTGCAATCATTAAGTATACATATGTTGCCAAAGTATCTATATTCCTTTTGCAGGAAGATTTTAATGAGACTTCGATAGAAAATTTGGGGGCAGAGAATGCTGCAACTGCAGATGCTAGTAGACAAGGGTCTGTTAATGCATTGAGCATTGATCATTTTGATGAGGAGGAGAAGGATCCTTTGAAAGCCAAGGCCATGAGTAATCTTTCTATGTCAATTCATTCCCCTTTTCATATACCTTATTTATGATAGTCTAGAAGGCTTGAGAATATCCATCTGGAAATTTGGAATTTGGTTGTGTCCCTAGACAGTATGCTTTGTCTGTTACTCTGTTTTATACTCCATATTGTGTTAGTGTGTTACTAAGGACTAAGGAACCACTCCATGTGGAAGTTGTTACCATATATGGACAACTGGGTTTTGTAGTTACATTCTTTTTTCCTTTTTGTAAAAGCGTTTTTTTTTTGTTAAATTGCATGGAACAGAGAGTTCTCTCTGGGAGATTGATACTCTTCGTCATCACTACTGCCCTCCTGTTTCGAGGTATTTGTTTATCCATGCTCTTGAAATGCACATAATTGGTCTTTTGCCCTTCTGGCTGATTTTTTTTCTTCTTTCGCCTTCTTTCAGATTTGTTTTATCCCTTGAAAACGATTTAACTGTCAGAGCAAAAACCACTGAAATCGCAGTCAAAGATTTCAGTTCTGCGTCTTATGCAACAATTTTTGGCGATGAGGTAATCAATCTTTCTGCACTCTCCTCAATCCACAAAATTGAACCTCAGTTGGATCTTTTTTTTTCTATCTATAAGAATGAGACTGAGTTATATAGGTTAATGAGCTAAACAAACATAAATTGCAGATTAGGAGGAGGGTTAAACAGGTACCCCTGGCATTCTACAGAGAACCACCGACATCTCTGTTCTCAGAGTCGGATTTTCCCGGCTGGACTTTTAATTGCAAGAACCAAGAGAATGATGAGATATCTGTTAAAAGGCAGCGAGTTGAGTGCTCGTGATGTGATGCATTCATCTATCAGCTTTGACATTCAAATTAGGGGGCCCCATCGATCGTTATGTTTTGCAAGGTTGACTCTTTTTTAATCCCGAAAACCAAAAAAACTGCATGTGTTCATCCAGGCTTTACGCTCGGTTCCGTTACCCTAAAATTTTATTTATTGTCTGTTTGATTGAGTTTTCACTAAGATTATACGCAAACAACTTTTGCAAACATCAAACCACTAATTTGATTTGTTTGTTAGCAAATGCAAGAGAGGCACCACACCTTTACACAGTATAGAATCCTAAGATTCATTGTTTCGTAGTCGGCTTGGCCCACTTAGCAAATTCTGATTACGCTATTGCATCCTGGAAACATTCTCTGATTGTGTTGTTCTCCTGTGCATGTCGGTTTTATTGAAACAAAATAAGTCTGGTTGGTTGAGAACTTGAAATTAAATAAAACTAGGTTGAGATATTTAAGTATGCTAAGTTCATTGAAGGGGAAAAAACCTAAATAGGACTAAAACATATCAAATATACCTAAATAAGAGTCCAAAACATAAATTCCTCACATAGGACTTAGTTTGCATCATCATCCCCAAAATACCCTCCCTCTAATCTACGCCGCAAACATCAACTACCAAAATAAATATATTAGAATTAAAGTAAGTGTTGCACTATTGTTGACGCAACGTGGCCATTTGCAATATGAAATTTTAGTTTTCTCATTTACACAACAATTTATAAGAGTCTTTGAACTTGGTTAGGTACATGCCGATGTGTGGCCCTGTACACAGCATTGAATAACAAAACTAAGGATGTCAACGGATAGCCGAAAATCCGATTATCGTCTGCATTTGTATCTGTTTAAAGAGAAAATATCTGCATCCGTTTTAAACGGATATTATCCATATCCGATTACTAAACGGATACGGATTTGGTAATTGTATATCCGATCTTTTTAAAATCCGATCCGAAAATGCATCCGTTTAAATGACCGTTTATTCGAATATCCGATCCGTTATATATAGTTTTTCCTAATATTTTATGTTTATATTTTGTTTCTCTGTTGATATTTCAAAATATAAGACATTTCTATATATAAAATAAATGTGTAAACACATAAAATATGTACAGACATATAAATATATGTGTGCTATGTATATCTTCTTATCATATGAAGTTATCGTAGAATATCATAAATCATGAAAACAAAAAAATAATTATCCCATAACAAATTATAATTGATTTAATAATAGTTTGACTTTAATCTAATTTAAAATTAAAGTGTTGTTTAATTTGATTTTTAAAATGGGAACGGATACGGTTTTGATTTTCAGTATCCGTCAAGATTCGTATCCGAATTCGATATCCGACAAAATTAAACGGATACGGATTTGGTAATGACACATCCAATCCGATTAATATCCGTTAACACCCCTAAACAAAACTTATTCAAATAAAACAAAATTATGAAATAAAAGTGTCAAGATGGAAAGACATTTTAAAAGTACATTGATCTTAGTACAAGCAATTTTAACACACTTAAAGTGATATCAAATAGTGTTTGGATCTTCCACTGATGGAATAGCTAGGATTTCTACCTGAGTTCTTGTTATGGTAGTACAATTTGCACTGTGAAAACTTATATTTTCCAGGACGTTGTCCCTAATAGCCCTCTCCAATAGACAGGTAGCGCCTCTTCTTAGAGCATTGGCAGTGGCGAGGCAAATGCCTGCCACGCCATGCCACACCACCAATTTACCCATTTTGCCATGCGTGGCTTGTGTATTCTTCCATGCAAGGCATGGCTTGGGCGAGCCATTCTTCTCTTTTGTTTTCTTATTTTTTTTATTTTTTTATTTTTTTATTTGTAGAAAAAAAGGTTTTTTTAAAAAAAATGAAGTGCATATATTTTTATGAAAAAAAGATAAGTAAAAAAAATTTTATAATTAAAATATGTCACAAAAGTGTAAACAACAATTACTTGCCACTGCATGACATGCCACTCCACTCACTTGCCACACGCTGACTGGACTCTTTTTGATTGGTTGGAATGTTCCACGTCACCGTGTGGCATCCATTTTTTGACTTGCCATTGCCAATGCTCTTAGGCCTTCTGGGACGGTGTTTGTCAGAAGGTGGCAAATTATTGACAAAGTCTGTTGAGGAACATCCAATGAAGACACATCGCCAATTGGGTGGATTATACCAGCATATGAAGACACGATAAATTATATCCAATGAAGACACATCGCCAATTTGTAGAAAGGAGGGATAAAATCATAACAAGATAAGTCAGAACGTCTCCCAATAGCAGCCACCGCATGAACACAAACAAATTGATCAAGTTGGAATTCACAATATGTGCATGTTTTGTCCTTTAAGTTGACCACATAAGAGCCTGAATGTAAATCAATAACTTCAAACTTATATGGACATGGTGGCTTTAACTATATAACAAAAAAATAAAATATTCAGTGGTTAATATGCAGTTAAAAAATTCATGATAGTTCAACAAAGTATGTAATGTGGGTATTACCAGTTTCATAATATGTAATGTGGTGATGAATATTACGAACCATTGTAATGTAAAGTGTCACAGTATGTAATGTGGTAATGAGTATTACAAAGAGTTGTAATGTAGACGGGGAAAGATGGTGAAGTGTGACGCGAAAAGGAAAAGGAGGGCAAAATCGAGAGAGAAAGAAAGAATGTAGCGGGAGAGGTCCTAGTTGGGGGATAAAAAACTTGAACTCCTATTTTAGGGATTAACAGAATGTTTTAGTCTTATTATGAGTGATTTCTATTCATTGAACCGTTCAGTTATAATGTCTATTTCTCCCTCTGTCATTGTATTTGTCCAATATTCCTTTTTTTTGATCGTTTCTCAGTATTTATCTACTTTCCTTTCAAGGCAAACAAAATCATATGAAATGTTGATTCAGCCCTCATCAATTGTTCTCTTACCCACTCATTCAAATCTAATTACTCGTACATATCTCATCTCTCCCTCTTTCTTTGTTCTCACCCTCTCATCTTCTTCGCAATCTTCCCTCACGTTTGCGTAGGAATCACAGCCTGCATAGCCGCACAAGTAGGTAACTTTTTTAAAGATAAAGTAATTTTTCTATTTCAAAAATGTGTGATGGTGATGGAATATATCTAAGATAACAATTGCTCAAGTTAAAAAATGAAACAATTTTATACTCCCTCCGTCCCATGAAACATGAGACTTTTGCTTTTTAGGAGGGATTTAAAGAGAGTGTATTTTGGTATTGAATTTCCAAAAATGTCCTTTGATGTGATGGGTAAAAGTATGCTTTGATGGATAGATTATTAGTAAAAAGGTATGATGTGATAGTTAGGGTATGAAAAAGTAAGGGGTAAAAGTGACTTTTTAATAAAAATGAGAAGTGTTTTGTAGGACGGATAAAGTGACTTTTTAATGTTTATATTAGAAAGGGAAGTATTAGCAAGCAAAAGGTGTCATAAAAAGTAAATTTTATGGTGGACTTATGGTCCATCATGGACTACATAGGATCAAAATAAGTATTTTATTACTACTTCAATAAGCATATATTTTTTTTTAATAAAAAAAATTTAAAGAAAAATTTATGGGAGAAGGTCCACAAAATAGGTAAGCATCCAATTAAGGTGCACCATTATATAGAAGCACTCGTCAATCGTCATAGGAAGTGCATGCCCCATGTCAAACGTTGGGGAGAGGCTAGGGCTGGTCTACCATACAACCGGATGTACCTATAACTAAGTATGTACACCCGACAAGTGTTTGAATCAACATACTGTTTATTCTGAATCAACTTATATTGTTCTGTTTGACATATTTGTTCATTTCAATTATATTATTCATTACGAAAAACATTGTTATCATTTTAAAACAACGTAGTGTTCATTCTGAATCAACGTAGTGTTCATTTCTTAGCTACATTGTATTTATCTTCAACCATATCAAGTCTAGGGTTTTTTGAAGGCTCTGTTAATCCAATCGCTGCAGCACCTCCGGTTTGAGAGCCGCCCGTATATAAGCATGCATTTCTTATCTCTGCAGCACCTCCGATCTGAGAGGTGCCGCCGCTCGAAATTGTGTTTCTTCTCCCCGTGCCGGCAACCCCTGGAATTGCCTCCGGTTGTACGGGAAGAATCTGCGCAGGTTGGGCGGTTGGTTGTGCGCTTGTAATTGGAATCGTGGAAGAGTTGCTTCAGGTCTCTTTTTTTTGTTTGTTTTCTTTTGTTTTTCTAGTTTCAATACATTATCTTTTTGACTTCTTTTACCTTATGTTTGGTTTAAGAAATTTCAAAAGAAAAACAAAAGAAAATAAAATGGAAAATTAATTTTCATGTTTGGTTAGAGAGGAAAAGAAAGAAAAAGTAGAAGGAAAAGAAATTAAGAAGGCAAAATGTATTAAAAGAAGGAAAAACTAAATTTCTTTCATTTTAGTGAGGAAAGTGTGAGAAAATCATTTTCTTTTCTTTTCCTTCCAAAATCCTTGAACCAAACATAGTACTCCATTAAAGTTCATTTTATTTCCAGTTCATATATTTTAAATTAAAAAAATAGAATAAATTTTTACTCCCTCCGTTTCTTAAAACCCTTTCTCTTTCATTTTTTTGGTTTTTCTTAAAACACTTCTCTTTTCTATTAAAAAACTATTTTTACCCCTACTTTTTCATACCCTACCTATCACATCATACTTTTTCACTAACAACTAAACTATCACATCTTACTTTTACCCATCACATCAAGGGCAAAATTGAAAAGTCAACTACAATTTAACACTTCTTTATTTTCCCCCAAAGTCAAAAGAGGAACTCTTTTGAGAAACGGAGGGAGTATGATTTTGTTTTGGGGCATAACATTTATTATTTTAAAAATATATTCTCTCCTTCCTATTAAAAACTCTTTATACATATTTCATTCCCTTTTTTCATAATAAATGGAGTAGCTATCAACAATTTTCTCTCATCTTAAAAAAATTAAATTTTTACCACATACTCCATATGTTTTATCACCAATTTCGTAGTCATGTTCTTTTTAGTTTTAATTACTTTTTTCTAGTTTTTTTAAGATTTCAAATCAACTTAATTATATTCTTTTTTAGTTTGGATTCAGTTTAAATTCATTTTTAATTTTTCTAATCTGAAAAAAGTAAACTATATATATTTAAGTCAAACTAATATGATGGTTTACATTCAAATTTATTGAATCCGAGTTAAAATTTATAAAAATAGTAACATAAAAGTTGGAATATTTTTTTATACATGTAGTCAAAATTATGACATGATAAGTGGAGAACATAAAGTAATGGAAATACTGTTGCAGATGTTTGTTGCAGACAATTCCCCGCACCAACCTCGCGCCAAATTTGCAACAGATATCATCACTTTCCTTTGCAAAAAAGATCGTTGTGAAATATAATCCAATTGCAAACAAAACTACCGTTGCAATTCTGCAATGGAAAAATGTACTCCTTATATTGTAATGCTTTCGTTGCAAATCTAATTTTTTCTTGTAGTGGGTGTCGGACACAAGGTGGCCCTTCACTATCCTCAGTCCTTTAAAAACTTTATTTTATAAAATAATTAAATAAAAATGTAACTAAACTAAATTTATTAAAAATATGTATAACAAAATTTAAAATGTAAATAAATATTTTTTAGAAATAATATAACATTTTAAATAAAGATGCACATGTATGAAAAAGTAATACTCCGTAAAATGAACTAAATGAAGAATAGTTTTAAACATGGTATATAATATATTTGTTTTAAAACATATAAAGTTTATATAAAATTTTTGTTGAAATATTGGAATAATATTGCTAATTGAAATGTAGAGTACATGGTAGATTATATAAATGAGAGACTCCTAAAACAACTAGAAATATAGAATGAAAATCAACTAAAATACAATATCTGCCATAAATAAAAATAAGAAGCTAACTAATAATCAAACACTAACATAACCAATACTACGAGTATCAGAAGTAATATTAGTATTATTCTCTAACAAATTTAAATTATTAAGATAATTTTGTGCATTTAAAAAATAAGTTACAATGAAGAAAAACTTTTAACACTTTATTTTATAAATAGAGTAAATAAAATATTTTATGCGCATGCGTGGAATACACGTGTGGGGCATCCTAATTGGCTGGAACATCTCACCCATTGTCATGCACTATATAATTATTTCAAATTTTAAATAATACTCCGTATAAGTATACTTTACTCAAAATATAATTTAAACAAATTATTACTCCGTAATCTTTTTTTTAAATATATATATATCTATGAGGTTTATTCTTGAAGCTAGCGCCACATGGTGTATCCTAATTGGCTAGAACATCTCAACCATTGTCACAAACTATATGCCGAAGCAATTATTACGTGGAAATTCTCTTAATCTCTCCTATAAAAACGTCTTTATATATGATACCAACGTATATTCATATCATATACGATCAAACCCATACCATGGCCGCCGCCGTAGTTTGGAAGCGATCAAGCTGCGGCTCCCTCTTTGGCGCCGCCCTAGCAACTGCCTTTTTTTGCATGGGATGTCTACTACTAGCCATGCTGGCTATTGCAAAGGAGGAGGAGGCGCCCAAACCAGCAGGCACTGTGATTGGCATCGATCTCGGGACAACTTACTCTTGCGTGGCCGTTCTCAAGAACGGCCACGTCGAAATCATAGCGAACAATCAAGGGAACCGCATCACGCCGTCTTGGGTTTCGTTCACTGACAACGAGCGGCTGATCGGCGAGGCTGCGAAGAACCAGGCCGCTGTCAACGCCGAGAGAACGGTGTTTGATGTGAAGAGACTTATTGGGAGGAAGTTTGACGACGAGGAGGTTCAGAAGGACATGAAGATGGTTCCGTACAAGATCGTGGACCGGGGCGGGAAGCCTTACGTAGAAGTTGGAGTGAGTAATAATGGGAATGTTAGGGTCTTTAGCCCTGAGGAGATCAGTGCCATGATTCTTACAAGGATGAAGGAGACAGCCGAGGCTTTTCTCGGGAAGAAGATGCCGTTGTTACTGTCCCCGCTTACTTCAACGATGCGCAGAGGCAGGCCACGAAGGATGCGGGTGCGATCGCTGGGCTTAACGTTGTGAGAATCATCAACGAGCCAACTGCTGCTGCCATTGCCTATGGACTCGGCGTGTACGACGACAAGAGACGCGGTAGTGGCGGCGTCACTGAGAAGAACATCCTTGTGTTTGATCTCGGCGGTGGCACATTTGATGTCAGTGTCCTGACGATCGACCACGGTGTGTTCGAGGTTCTCGCCACCAACGGTGACACCCATCTTGGAGGCGAGGATTTCGACCAGAGGGTGATGGGTTACTTCATCAAGCTCATCAAGAAGAAGCATGGGAAGGACATAAGCAAGGACTACAGGGCTCTGGGTAGGCTGAGGAGGGAGTGCGAGCGCGCGAAGAGGGCATTGAGTAGCCAACACCAAGTCAGAGTCGAAATCGACTCGCTCTTCGATGGCATTGACTTCTCCGAGCCATTGACTCGCGCTCGCTTCGAGGAGCTGAACAACGACCTCTTCAGGAGGACAATGGGGCCCGTGAAGAAGGCCATGGAAGACGCAGGGTTGAAGAAGAACGAGATCGATGAGATTGTTCTTGTTGGTGGGAGCACTAGAATCCCCAAGGTTCAAGAGCTCCTCAGAGATTTCTTTGATGGCAAGGAGCCGAACAAGGGAGTGAACCCGGACGAAGCGGTCGCGTATGGTGCTGCGGTCCAAGGTGGCATTCTAAGCGGGGAGGACGCGAGACGCGGCGATTATCTTCTCTTGGACGTCACTCCGCTCACCCTCGGCATTGAGACCGCGGGCGGAGTGATGGCCAAACTGATCCCCAGGAACACCGTGGTCCCCACGAGAAAGTCCCAAGTCTTCACCACATACCAAGACCAACAAACGACCGTCTCGGTCAAGGTTTTCGAAGGCGAGCGTGGTCTTACCAAGGACAACACACTTCTCGGCAACTTCGAGCTGAGCGGGATTCCCCCCGCCCCAAGGGGAATCCCGCAAATCGAAGTCACGTTCGAGGTCGACGCGAACGACATTCTGAACGTGAAAGCCCAAGACAAAAGCACCGGGAGATCGAAGAAGGTCGCGATCAACAATGGGAGGCTGAGTGAAGAGGAGATCGAGCGCAAGGTTCGCGAGGCGGAGGAGTTTGCGGAGGAAGACAAGAAGTGGAAGGACAAGATCGGTGCACGAAACAGGCTCGAGAGCTATGTGTACAACATGAAGAACAAGATGAAGGAGTTTGGGGATAAGGTGGAGTCGGAGGAGAAGGAGAAGATGGAGATTGCTTTGAATGAGGCCATGGAGTGGCTGCAGGACGACGGCCGGAGTGGCGGTGCTGCTGCTGAGAAAGAGGACTTTGTTGAGAAGCTTGAAGAGGTTGAGGCGGTTTGCAATCCCATTGTTTCCTCCGTCTACCAAAGATCTGCCAGCGGTGGCGGCGGCTCTCACGATGATGAGCTATAGATCAGAAATAAATTGACAATTAATTAGATCGATGAGTTTTAGTTAGTTTAGTTTTTCATTAGTGAAATTTGCACTAAATAGGACTAAAACATAATGACTTTCCTAATGTATGATTTAAACTTTTTTATTCCTTAAATAGGACTTAATAATGACCTAGTGGGAGGAATAATGTCCAGAAATGATGGACATTTACTTGAATAATGACTACTTGATAATGACTAAAGGTCCTATATGAGGAAATAAAAACATATGGTCCTATATTGAGAAAGTCATTATGTTTTAGTCCTATTTAGAAAAATTTCTCGTTTCTTGTCTCTGCCGTAGAAAAAAACTAGATTTTTATTTGTATTAAATAGCACTAAAACATAATAACTTTTCCTAAATAGCACTACATGTGTTTTTTTCCAATGTAGCACTTTTAGTCATTATCCATTGGTCATTATTCAAGTAAATTTTTGTAATCACTGGTCATTAAAGACATTATTAAAGATTATTTAGAGAATAAAACAATTTAAGTGCTATTTGGAGAAATGATTTAAATTTTAGTGCTATCAAATTTTTTCTACGGCGGAGACAAGAAATAGTTATTTCTTATTTTGAGACTCTGTCATCTTTTACACTTGCATCTTAATTAAATATAAATAATACGGAGGACTACCTGAGAATAGGGGTGAGCATCGGGTCGGTTCGGTCGGTTTCGGCTCAAAACCGAACTAACCGAAATTTTTTCAGATGCAAAAAAACCGACCGAAACCGAACCGGTGTATTTGGATAACCGAGAAAACCGAAACCGAATAAACCGAATGGTTTCGGTCGGTTGTTAAAAACCGAATTCCATAGCAACCATACAAAAAATAAAAAAATAGTTAAACATGTACCATGGCCGGAACCATCACGAGAAGCACTGGGACTTCCAATATCAGCAGAATCCAATTATTGTTCTAAAACAATGAAATAAATTGTTTTCTCAACCACTAAATGAGTAATTCCCCTCCA